>JAVQKC010157214.1:0-18171 GCA_036025475.1 Philypnodon macrostomus
CCCCCGGCCCTGAACACATCTGACTAATATGATGGCAGTTACCTCTATAGCGCCCCCTATAGACTGAAAGAAGAATGCAGCTTTAGGGAATTTTCTAAATTTGGCAAAAACATTCTTCATTCAGTGATTAAGGTGCCCGTTGGTAACAGTTGTAGCAGACGTACGGGGCAGACGTATGGGGCGGACGTATGGGGCAGACGTATGGGGCAGACGTATGGGGCAGACGTATGGGGCCGTTTTCGCCGATATACACCTTGCTGTCGGGGACGACAGCACAGGCCTAGTTAAAGTTAACATTTGACTCTTTCCTTATGAATTGTTTAGCATACTAATATGTATTCAGGGGGTCTGGGGTTCCTCCCCTCAAGAAACGTTGACATAACAGTTAACATTCCCGTTCATGTGTATTAAGATTGTTGAATAAACATAATGAAAACTGAATAAAATAGTTTTTGACCCATATCCACTTTAATAATTTGTTTCCCCTGAATCTATTTAAATCTGATAACTGAATGTAGCCAACCATTGGGCCAACTCTGAGCTCAACGGTGGGAATCTGGACATTTAGCCTGTGTCATTGATTATTGGGCTTAGTAGTATCCATAAATTCTGGGATGTGCTGGCAAGCCAAATCAAAAGGCTTGGCAGGCAAACTTTGGCACCCCTGAGTTAGACGATATGGCATGTTTCACAAGGCAAGCTAACGCAACTTTCTACACTGTTATAATGTTGTCCTCATCACAAAATATAGCTGGTGTATATAGTTTCTTTAGAGCTTTTAACCTGAATGTTTCATTCGTGCATGTTTGAGAAATACTTTATGTAGCTCTGAAAGAGCTGAAAACAGATCTACCATGGGATTCACCTATACTGTAAGTGATGTAACAAATAGGGGACAGTTATAGCCTAATAACTGCTCTGTGTGGATTGTAAAATGTTTTCTCTCAGCAAATGTTTTTGAGTATATTCCAATTATTGATTACTAAATTAGTTGAAGATTATTTAAATAATTGATTAATCACGATTAAGCCTCAGAACCATCCCAGGTCAGATGTGGTATGTTTATGAGAAGCGGTTGTTTTTATTAGTGCTTATTCAAAAGTAATAAAAAAAAGTGAACTCACCTCCGTGCTATGTAAACAAAGAGCTTTAGTTCACCAGTGTCTGATCCACGCTAAATTCCACCATGTTTTTGCTGTTTGGAGCAGAGGCCCTTCAGAACGCTGACCCCAGACTCACCTCTCGGGGCCTGGGGAGCCCGCTCGGCCCCAATAATGAGATCATTACCAACAGTTAATTAAAAGCGATGCGTCTTCTAAAGCTCGGCCCGTATCGCATTGTGTCCGAACAATTGCGTCCCTTGTGGAAGTTCGAGGATGAAAGGTTGAGCCAAACGCAGGAGAAGGCCCATTGTCCCGCTCCTGAGAATCTGTCTTTCTGAGCTTTGTGCCTTTCAATGAATTCATTGTGTGGGGTTTGGGTTCAGCGGGACTGTGCTGCGCCGATACCAACTGTACCTCACCATGCTTTCACCACAAATATCAAATCTGCAGAGTAAAAATATCTAACTTGTATTGTGTGGGTGATTTCTGTGCTGGAATTCAGACAGACCTTTTTGAGGCATATATGACGAAGTGAAGAAAATCAAGCAAATGTAGGAGAATGTACATTCACATGGATCTGATTTGAGCCAGAACATGAACATCTAAAACAAAGCTTTAGTGTTTGGTATTGTTCACAGCTATTGTCTACAGGTCTGAGAAGTAGGTAACCTAAAAAAATCCCATTTAATAGTAATAATAATCAGACTTACTGAATTGTGCTGAGGGGTGGGGCTAATTACATTTTTATTCTTCCCACTCCTTTCTGAGAAGAGAAGTTGTTCATTTTGCTATGGTACACAAGGATATAAGGGGGAATAAATCTTGTTTACATGCTACATGTTATTTTGGTGTATTTTATGTATGATATTCTATTACTTGGGTTGAAATAAATTCAACAAATGAAAATGATACATAAATTAAATGAATGAAAACATTGAAGGTCATAGTCATTAACAACAGCTCACCGAAGACTTCATCTGGTCTCTCCTTGCTCTTCTCCTCAATCTGTCACCAAACCATAAATTAAGCCATAAATGCCTAAAATATCTTTCAAAACTCTGCAGTTGGTTAGGGCTAACAATAGAACGAAGAGCACAGACCGCATTTCCCGTATACACAAACGGTTCTAAATACCTTCTGTGGGACTGGACACCCCTCCAGAAATATGACAAAACAGTGACTTCTCTTTCTTTGTTTCTATTAATGACCTCAATTCAAAATCATCCAAATCATCTTAATACAATGCGAGGTTATCACAACCACAGAAACAACATCATCAAAACAATGTCATCAATATGTGCAAATGTGTGCTGTTGATCAGTTTACTGTGAGGAGGATGGGGAGGGGAGTCTGCAGTGACTGTATTGATTCAGAGTTTGTTGGCCCTCAAATCCTGGATCCAGATGGTAATCCAGACAAAATATAATCAATTGTTCCTTGTAATCACACAAGGAACAATTGATTTGATTGGACTGAAAATTTCATCCGTTCAGTAGTTTTTGAGTAAAGTCGCTTACAGACAGAAAACATTACCTCCTTGGTGGTTGCAATGAATGGTTTATTTTGGTAAATTTACCAAATTTGTCAATTCAATCATCAATCATCAAGAATCAATCACTGATCAAGGGAAAAAACAACATGTATACAATATTTATAGTGTTTATGGTATTTGTCCATGTCTTGACATTGCATAGATATCTGTCATTGTTTGCTGCTTACAGCCTTGAATACAGACAGAGGAATGTGAAGGATGTCTCCGGCTCGATGTCTGACCATGAGCCATCAGCCTGTTCCCTTTATCAACAAACTGTATAGTGTAAACTTTGTATCTAATATGTTCAATTTGAGGCAAATTATAGTTAATGATAAAATAATCATTAATCATATAATTTAAGTTTTTTTTTCACACACGCACGCACGCACACGCACACACACACACAAAAGATAAATACATAATCATCATCTTCATTTAAACCCCTCCCACTGTCTCACACACATACTGCCTCGTGCATGTTCATAAACCAGGAAGTAGCCAAATAATGAGCAGCAGTCTGAAAATGGATGTATCGACCAATCAGAGCGCTCCTGTCCAGTGAAAGTGTGTAATTGGTCAGTAAGTTTCCTGAAATAATAATATAATATATATATATTTTTAGAAATGCTTTAAATTGAGTATCTGACCCTCTTCTCTGATGTAAAGTAGGTTGTCCGTAGTCTGTAGAAGCCAGAGGAGGGACTAAAGTAAAAGAGTTTTTATTTTTTGAAAAATTACAGACTACACCTTTAAACACAATTTTTTCCTCAGATTTTTGCTCAATTCCAAGAAAAAAATGCATGCAATGTAATGTTTGATTCTGACTTGATGGCTTAACAGTGCTGTACCAATATATAGGGAACAGGATGTAGTGATATGGACCACTCCTCTGACACGCAAGCCTGCTGTGGTGAAAGACTACTTTATTATTGAACAAATATGATCATAGACCTCACTGAACATGTCCGCTAGAAGAACTTTATTTACTCAAGATTACAGTCCGGGGGTATGTTACAACTGACCATATAACCATAATCTACAGGACATCAATCTGCATGTTATCAGTGGAGATAATGATAGGAACAGGATTTAGAAAACTTGAAGATGAGGTGGAGAATCCACACCAAAGCAAACATGTCCAAAGTGCAGCCTAGGGGTAACGTGGCAAAATTTGATTCCCTCAGCTTAAAAACTCAATGTATTCCTTAATCAGGAGCTCTTTAAGAATGTCAACATATTTCTACGTTTGTCAGGTTTATTGTGCAATCTATGATCACCACCACATTTTTATATCATTTGTCTTAAGCCAATTACATGGGACTGTAATGGTAGTATGTAAAACAATGTATGGAATGGTGAACTCAACCTTTAGAGCTCTGAGTTCAATAACTGGAATGTTGGCGGTTTGAATTGTTGCTCAAACCTGTGTCATTGGGCTAATCTTGATGTATTGACTACTGCTAAATCCTGGTTTGGGGCACAGTTCTGGTTTGAATCTGGATTAGCCCTGATTAAGTCCTGGTTAAAGGTCCTCTATTATGTTTTTTTTGTACATTTCACAGTACATTTATGTTACCATTTTACATTTTGCAACATCAAACACCCAATATTTTTCTAATATAAGCTGTTTTTTGTGGAGCTCCCACTTGGACTCGGTGAGAAACGGTCTGATTAGACACCTGCCTCACCTGTCCCTGTTTCAAGACAGGAACAAACTATTACTACGGAGGCCCTAAGAGGACTTACATGCAACTTTTTTTATTCGTTTTCCTGAGATTTGTATTTTTTCCTGATATAATTATGTGGTTATAACGAGAAAACAACTATTGTTTTCCCGAAATCCAGAGATAATTATGGTTTTAATTTTTAATTTTAAATATTATTCAAAGCTGAACACATTTTCTCCAATCAGATGTGTTGGGATCGTGGCAATAATGCTTCTCTGGGTGCTCTTTGTTGACAGTGCAGGAGCAGGCAGGAGTATTTTGTGTTTTTCCCCAATTTCTGGCATCATAAATTAGTCAATCTGTTTTCAGCTTTTGGAGAGGACTAAAGCTCAACATAATGAATTACTCAAACATGCCTGAATGAAACAAAACACAACTCTGTGTATGTGTTTGAGGTAGAAACATTAGAACATGGTTAAAAGCTCAGAAAAGGTGATTTTTAAAAGAAATCTGGTTTTGTCATGGTAGAGACCTGATTTAGTCTTGTTTTTGTAGTGGGTAGACCTTGCATAGTTTGTTCTTATGTAGCGTATTTCAACATTGGTCTTTGATTACTAGACTACTGATACTTGGAAGGCCAGATGAGAGGAGAATACAGTCACAGTCCTAACATTCAAGTCTAGATCCCATTGTTTATTCAAAATATCTCAACTTTTTCCTTTATCTCGCAAACACGACCACATAAATCACCTGTAAGCTCCACTCTGATGTCCCCCAACCCTCTGCATTGCAATATTCTAACCTATGCTCAGAGTGTTTCTCTTTGTCATTCCTTACATTCTGGTCTAGTACATAACCTGGCTCCTCTTTACCTCCTGCTGTCCCGCACACATGTAATTAGGCCTATCCTCTGCTCTTAAAACAAGATTTACACCCATACACAAGCACCTGGTATCACAACAATGTAACACGTGATGGAGTGAGGGGAAGGGTTAATGGAAGTTATAAATAGTGCAAGAGATAGTGAAGATGATGCCAAGTGTGGTTGTAGTTTAGATGTATAAAAGTGACTGTTGTCAGTTTGGGTGAAGTACAGGTGCCCAGTATTTGTCAACACACATACTTGCTGGGATCGTCTAGCTATGAAGGCAACATTTGTGGTAATTCAACTGGACTTCTCATGTCAGTCAAGAGACATGGTCTCTTCAGGGTGTCCTTGGTTATTTCTGGAGCCTAAACTCATGGACATGTCTAAAACATTTTCCCAGAAAAGCATCCAGGACCATATGTGGAGGAGCAGCGGCTCTACTCTGAGCTCGATACCATAACTATACGGATGCACAAAGTCATCTTCTAGAAGAAACTCCTTGGCCGCTTGTATCTGATACCATGACCATATATGTTTGAAAGCTGTTATTTCTACAATGATTTCTTAGTTCCCTTTTGTTTATATGAATCATACCAAACATGTTGGAAAAAATTTGAATCAGAATCTATATCGGCCAAACATGTAATTGAATTATAAGTATCAGCAAATAATTTTCATATTAGTGTATACTTTGTACTGTACTTACTGTATATGGTAAGTTACCTGGGCCTCTCACCTGATTATCAGTGAACTAAAAACATGATGTCAGGATTTGTGCATGTTATTCTGTGGAGGGGAGTGGCTCTGTCAGTGTGCCTCTAAGTACTCATTACAACCTCCAAAAGTCCCAGGCACATATTTATAGGAAGAGGAAGAACAGCAGTGAGCAAAAGATTACTGTATGTGGTCCCAGAATTCTGAGAGGGGCGGAGCTTTCAGTTAATAACAAATGTGTTAAGTCAGAATATGCAACAGAATAATAGGATAAGGGCACACAGGCTAAACGACCACGTGTAGTAGAAGGATGTGGAGACACTTGCAACTACTGCACATTAGAACCTGTAAGCGTTACACATTATTGCATAGTTAAAGCTACTATTCATTTGTTTTAATTGAAGTATACATAATAACACATCTGAGAAGGAGACACACTCACTATACTCATAGGTTTAGATGCCCTTTCATGACCTCACATGTATTCAAGCTTGGGACCAGCACAAATTATGGGTGAAATTTCTTTATTTAAAGCTCCTATATTCTGCATAATCACCTTTTCTGAGCTTTTAACCAAACTAATGTTGTTTCTACCTCAAAAGTCTGTCAAACTGCATATAGATTTGTAGCTTTTGTTTCATTTGGGCATGTTTGAGTAATCTTTAATGTTGAGCTTCTCAAATATATATTATATCCCAGAAGAAGGAAAAAGTCATTGGAGTTCATTTTTGGAAACTTCCAAAAACTATTTTGAAAAACAAATGGTTTGTTCTTGTCTTAAAGAGACACTATGTATTATCGAGTCCAAGGGGGAGCTCCACAAAAAAGTTTGTATTAGATCATTATTGTTTGTTTGATGTTGCAAAAGGTAAAATGTGTCTTTCTAGTTATCACATCACAAACAAAAGTCCTCATTATGTAGCTTCGAGTTGAAAAATTACTTAAAGAGAGGGGTGAGATATAAGATAAAATACCATGTTGCTCATAACTGCTGCTGCCACCTTTACTAACCATTAAGAGCCTTATCTAGGGTCTATCTAAGGCCTCCACAAACCAAAGAAATGCCCAGACAGCCGCTAAAGAGCCAGAGAGACGGCCCATCTCGTCTCGTCAGCCCTGTTTCCTGGCGTCGAGTCTCCCTTTCCCCTCTTCAGACACCGAAGAGACAATCGGCCCAAAGACCATGCCTTGTGTGCATGATGTAATTACCCCCCCTAAAGTGGCAAATGGCACTAGACATTGAACAAAGATAACAGGAAGTGAAGTAAATTAAATCTCTGCTAAGCTATTGCTATGCTATTGCTAAGCTAGCCCTGTTACATCCCATTAGCGGACGTTTTGATCAAATGTCCACCCTTTTTAAGTTAAGTTTAAGACTGAACATTTGGCCAGTTCTTACAGTGTTGACTGGGCCTCTCCATGTTTGTAGTTTTGTTGGTTTAGGATGTTTTTTGGCTCTCGTCACTTCCCCATCTCCTCCCATGAGCTGATTGGTGCGGCAGCCGTAGTGCTTGGCCAATCAGAGCGCTCTGTGTGTACGACGAGACGGCGATTCAACAAGCTCAATCGCCCAAAATCTGGTCAGATGGCTTTCATCATCGGGGGATGTGGGGCACACATATAAAAAATCCGGAGGTGAGCCACAGCAAAAAATGGTCAGGCGGCTTAAGATGGGCTATGGTCACTTTGGTGTATGGAGGCCTTAAAAGCTGCTTTTTTATCCATTCAATTTCTTTTGAGGAATAATTATGGACACGTTTACTTTTGTCATTTTCCTTGAGACCATTTTGTGAGGACACACCTTGGTTAGTGTTCTGTAAAGTATTCGAAGGCCATGCACATCTCCAGAGCTCCGTCTTTGGAGGCCACTGTGGGACAGAGGAAGGCGCACTCAAAATAGTAGAACACAGCCCTGATTCTGGTTGGCATTTCAAACCAATATCATTTCCTTGAGAAACTTTGAAGGCTTTCTCATCATCATAATTCACTTCATGTATTCGTGTTTCCAGTGGGACCTTATGTCGTAAAAACACACATCTGGTCCTAATGCTGTCCTATTGGAACCGCTGGGCACCGCGAGCTGCTGACGGATGGAGACAGTGCTTTTTGTCATCCCACAATTGGATTTTACACAACAAAGAGTCAGGTCATAATGGCTTATTCTTCTTGACATTAAGATATTCTCCATTTCCATCAACATGACAACACATGAAAGTATGGCTGCTGGCTGTTTCCATTCAAGGCTTTGTTAGGAACTATAGAAGCGTTTGTTTTCAATGGAGACCGAGATTTTATGTTTAAATGCTCAGTGGTCATCCTATATGGTACAGTGGTTAGCAATGTCGCCTCCCTGAGTCCCAGACCGGGCATGAGGGCCTTTCTGTGTAGAGTTTGCATGTTTCTCCTCGTGTCTGGGTGGCATTCCTCTGGGTACTCCAGTTCTCCCCATCAACCCAGAACATTCACATTAGGTTAATCCTCTAGCTAGGTACATCCTGACCAAGATCCTGGCTCTAGATCTGGTGATGGTCCCCAGGCGCTCCACTGCCCCAACAGTTTGCCCCAGCAGCAATGAGGGATGGGTCAAATGCAGAGGATACATTTCCCTATGGGGACAAAAAAGTCTAACCTAACCACAGAGTTGTAGGTTCGAATCCAGCTCGAAACTGCCACGTCTCTATAAGTGTGCCCCAGGGCAGCTGTGGCCACAGAAGTAGTTTACCACCACCTGTAAAGCACAAAAAGGAATCTCATCCATTGTTATTATTAATCTGTAACAGTAGCTGAAAAGACCGAACAGGTCATCCACTAAAAGTTCGATTTCCTTCTAGCAAACCAATTGATACTGTTGTTGTGTCCATGAGCAAAACCCTGGACCCACCTTGCCTATGTATGAATGTGTTAGTGTGATTTGTGTTTAAGTGGTTGTATATGTAGTGGCTGCCATATGAGTCTGCCCCAGGCCAGCTGTGGCTAGAGTCTACCACCACCATCAGTGAGTGGACTGATTGACAATAATGGACAATAATTGACATAATAATTTACATTTTAGATTACAAATGTAGGTATGGAGAACATGACAGGGATTAAATTGATAACCTTCTGACTCGTTCTGACCTCTATGCACACAATCATAACAATGATGGCTTTGATTTGTATAGTTCTTTTCATGATACCTAAAGGGATTTGGGCAAGACACTGGCCCTACATTGTGGATGTATAAATTAGTGGGACTGTGTGGTTGTTAGTTAGGGTGTATGACTCACAACAATTAACAATGACGGCTTTGTTTAATATAATTCTTTTCATGATCTCCAAAGCACTTTAGTAAAACTGAGTCCAATCTTGACTTGAAGGTGGGGGTAAGCGTCTCCTGTTGCCAAAGCTGCCATGGGGAAGACTGACAGAGACATGGTAACCATACAATGACTATGACTTCTCCTGACCACTACCAAACAAGCACACTCACACATTCTGACAGGTGTCTTGCTCAAGGACACAACAGCAGAAACCACTTAAGCCACTGCCGCCCATATTCTGTTTAAGAAATATCCAGACTTTTACCTCATTTAGCTCCACTTTAGATGTTTCTCTGTCGTTTCAAAGCGGCCGCAGAGATTTACTCCAGCATTTTGTTTAACTTTCCAATTAGGTTCTGATCCTCTTGGTTTTGTTTTTATAGTTTTAAAAGAACACATGCGTTTCCCATTACCTTTGTGCACAACATCCTCATTATCCAACAGAGGACAGTGCATCTCCAGTCACACATGATGTCACTTTCTTCAACAGTCCAACACATGTCTCAGAGCACGCCATTGTTTTGTCCCAGGACATTTTAGACAGCTCTACACAAAAAAATAAATGCCTAGTAAAGTTAAAATGACTTGAATTCCGAATTAAGTGTGATTAATGTAGATTTGACTCATTTAGATTTGTTTACCAGAGTTTTTTTTGGTACAAAGACAAAAAAATTACATCTCTCAGCTGGCCTTGGAGTGTCCCCGAAAGAGCTGGAGGAACTGTCTGGGGAAAGGGAAGTCTGGGCATCTCTGCTTAGATTGCCGTCTCCACGACCCGGCCCCTTCTTTATTTAATGTGAGACACTCCAGGTAAAAGTATTTTTTTCCATTTTGGGATTTTTGTCCAGTTTGGTTCCCTAACAGGACATATTTCACCAGGAAACAATGTTCAATCTACTCCTTAAAGGGTTTATACATTTATTTAACCTGCATCCTTTTATGGTCAAGTCTAAATTCAAAGGTTGTTTTCTCAAAATTAGTTTTTCTCACACTTTAGGACAAACCACATTTTTCAGTCTTGTACTTTGTATCAACAAATCCTTCTGAGAAAAATGATAACAAGGCCTGTGCTGTCGCCCCCGACAGCAATGAGTATATCGGTGAAACTGTCACCAACGGGACCTTCATCAGACATTGTGTGATTTCTAAGGGTTTTAATATTTTTAACGAGCAATTAAGAGGCCTTGATTTGTCTGGATGTTTGTGAAGAATGTTTTTGCCAAATTTAAAATAAATAAATTCCCTAAACCTACATTCTTCTTTCAGTCTATAGGGGGCGATATAGAGGTAACTGCCATCATATTAGTCAGGCTGGGGGGTAATTAGGTATTTCAGGTTTGAGTCTAATCAGGCAAAGTATGTGCAAGTTAGAGGCTGTCAAATATATTTGACCTCCCAATTTCAATTCAAAATTGCTGACTTCCTGTTTGTTGTAGGATGGGGCCAAAGTAAGTGTGTCCAGGGTCCCATAGGGCCCATAAACATGGGGGTGCTATTGAGGTATTCTTTATTTGACCTCTGTTATGTGCCTATGTACATTAACTATACAATGTGCCAAAATTCACGCAATCTCGTTTATGTTCAGCAGGATGAACCAAACTCAATCCAGTTCTGCATCTTCATGATATGTACCTGTGTGCAAGGTACAGCAAAGACTTTTTGAGTTATTGTGCTCACAGTTTTGGCCCGTTATTAATTAATTACTTAATTAATATTCATCAAAGAAGTACCCAAATCGATACAGTTTGTTGTCTTTATAGTATGTAAATAAAATAAAATAATAATAAATAAAAGGAAAAAAACTTGACCCATAGTAGTCCCTCCCCTGGCCACTACACATTAGACTCCTTCGCCCTGCGGCCGCCTGGATGGACTACAAACACCATGCACTGACAGCTGATTGGGTCTGTGTTTTTCGTTTGATCAGAAGTGTGGCACACTCACTGCCAGCTCTTCACAAGCCAGCTTTACTTTTTTGTTGTGCTTGGAACGAGAGGGTGTGTGACTTTAGCTGTAGCTCTCTGCTCTTGGCTGGTGGAGTGGACAACGTTTTTTCATCTCAAAACATGCCTAATATAAAATCAGAGTTTGTGTAGGCCTCCACACCTCTCAAAAACTCTACTATTGGTCAAAGTGACTCTGATTTGATGTTACTGTAGAGGCCAGGAGAGGGACTAAAGTAAAACCTCCAGACTACGGCTTTAATTGACTTTTTATAATTTTTTTCATCGTATTTCTATCTAAAAGATCTCCCACACACTGTCACTCTTCATACATTTTATCGTTCACAGCAACATTTCATCAGGCTCGAGGAAAGCCCTGTTTAAGCCACCTTTTATAAAGTCAGGTGCTGCCTCCAAAAAGCTTCAACCAATCCAGATTGAGCCTAGTGTCACACCCTCACCACACAAAGAATCGTTTACACATCACATACACATTAACAGTGATCAGATTTTCAATTTTTTTTTATTTTGGGAAACCTCCAGACTCCAGCTCTAATCAAAAACAGTTAAACAGTTACATCAAGGTTAATATTCTCGTCATTTGAACTAATGTAGATATTCATTTTGTGAGCTGTTGCGTGACCCATCTCGTGGCGTGTGGACAGTTATTATTAGAAGAGGCAGGCCTGGGTTGTAATGATAGAGCGTGTGTTTTGATGCTCACGGTGACTTTGAAGTTAAACCATTAGACGTTCTCAGTATGTGGGTGCGGGACGGTCTTTGTCACATCAAGGGGAAAATGATAAACAGACACAGTGAGACAATGATTACCAGTCAAGAAAATATGACGTGTATTGCTGGATTTGAAGTGCAAACAGTAACTACGGGCCTTAGGCGGGGTATGCTCTGGACAACAGCCTGTTAGTTGTCATTGATTTAGTAGAAGGCTGTGGACAATTGAAGGACACTGAAGTTAAGTGGAGAGAACCAACATTAACACTGGGAGGACAAGAGAGGAAGCATGTCTAAACCAGAACTAAACTTGACTAAACAAGGTCTTAAAGCTGCAGTACCCGGTATTTTGTCTTTGTATTTGAGCAAAAATAGTTACACAAGTAATAGTACAACCTACCAGAAGTCATCTGAGAAACAAATTGACTCTGAGACCTTCTGTGGGTTGTGTTATAATGGTTTTTGTTTTAGAGCCTGGGTCACTTTTTTAACCAATCACCCGCTTCCACAGGAAAGGAGCTCTCTGATTGGTCAATACATCCTTTATTTATACAGAACTAGAATCTCAGGAATAATATGAGGGAGCTGATGTTTTACTTCAAAATTCACAGCTTATTCACAGATTTCTTCTTTTTTAGGCCAACTATTGTGACATTTCCTTGTTGGTGTGAGACCTTGATAGAAGGTTGGGAAGATGAAAGGGGAGTGCATCATTCAAAAATAAAAATTCTCTCACAAAATCAAATGCTGCAACTTTAATAGCAATAAGCCAGGACTAAAACAGATCTAAACCAGGACTATGAAAAACCTGCATGGCTCACCATGGTCACAGCCTCAAGATCTTTTGAAACATACATATAAGTGATGAGTTATGATATAATCAGCTATTAATTCATATTGCGCATACACCCTCTTTGTACAATATGAGTAAATGAGCTAATTCTCTATTATTCACTGATATTCTGTGGAGGGACACCTAACAGGTACAGTGGAGAGGGGGCGGGGCATAAAAAAGGCAGGTTCACATTGGTGAGTTGGTTAGTAGGAGGAGATTGTTGGGGGTGGGGCATGAGTGGGGCCAGGGTTACATAGAAGAAATGGACAGTAGGGGGCGGGGCGGGGTTACATGTCCCATCATGTTGATATTTGCATGTCGCTCGTATATGCTCCGTGAGTGGCCCCTGACATTAAAGTGTAGAGGCTGACATAGACTGTAGTGGACGGAGACCTGGTTCAACAGTTTTTCTTGTTCATTTAGTCAAACAATAAAGACAGAACAGTTATAGTCACAGTCAGAGTCAGAGTTTGAGATTGCAGCTGAAGCACAACTCAGGCAGGGTTAGGGTGTCCAAACCTTTTTTGCTGTTATATGTGCTAATGTTCAGTAGGGAAAAAAGGTGCACAGTTTCAGTTGTAATTCTCACTAAGGAGGTTGGTGGCTCGATTCTCAGGCTGGCTGTCGAAAGATCTTCTTCTTGTGTCTCTGAATGTACTCTAGCTTGTTCCCATCCAACAACATGGCAGGAAGAATTGGTTACGGATTGGTCACGCTAAGCAGTCCCTTGTGACAGAATATGTTAGTGTACAGTATGTACTCACTGGGATGGCTCCAGTTACTTGTACTCCCTAGCCAAAGAAGATTACTGGATCAATTTAAAAATCTGTTTGGAGACCAGATCTGTGTGTCACTACACGCACACAGTACCCTCTCATTTCCTGTCTCTCTTGTTAGCGTCTGAACGTCCGGCTCATCCCTCCTTGTTAGCGTGAGTCACCGCAGCTGCCCCGGGGCATGTTCCACTGGCACCAGCCTCCTGTGAGCTGCACTGCCATCATTATAGGTATATATACACCACAGGGAGCCACGGGGCTGTTGTCGGGGCAGGCGGGGACAGATAATGACAAAGTAGAGGCAGACATGACACTAGTGCTACAGGGAAACTGGCTCCATGTGTCCGGTGTCTGGTACATGTGTAGTCAGTGTTGTTGAATGCACAAGCTAAAGTTACTACAGACTTACTGGGCTTTAAAGGTGTATGATAATGTTGATGGTCAGGGCTTAACATGAACTTTTCTGTTCATTGGCCACTGTGGTTAGTGTTTTAGTAGCCACGGTTCATTTTGATGTATATGAGAAAATGTGGGTTCATTAAATGTATATTTTTGCCTGTTAAAGTTATGATTACGAGCTATGAGTGTAAGTTCTAAATGGATTAGACATTTTAACATTAAGACTCCCAGAATTCTGGCCAATAGGATGCAATGGTGGCAATGATGCCATTGCCTAAAATTCCTCTAGCCCTCTACAATATAATGGCAACGTCAGCCTAATAATACAGTCTAAAAATATTATTTTATCAAAAGCCAAAACACGAGTCATCATCAGTTTCTCATCTCCGTCACGGGCAAAATCTGCATCATCTACAGGATATTATGAAGCATTTGAATGTCTCTTTCACTGATAACGTTCTTCTAAAAGCCATTATATCAGCAGATTTTATGAGATTGAAGCTAGTTCTTAAAGTGAATGTGCTATAATGTTAGTTGCTATAGGTAACAACGATGCTGTCCCCCAGCTGTAGGAAAAAAAATATTATGTAACTCAGGAGTCAAAATGATGGTGGTGGGAGATAAAGAAAAAGCATGGGAATAAAATACATACAGATTTAAGAAAAGTCAGAATGCAAAGACCTCATAAGGTCAGGATACTGTATGTCTAAACTCCAACTGGACAAAGTGCTTACTAGCCAGTTAAAATCTACCTGCATTTGGCTAGTGTTAATGTCAAGCCCTGTGGATGGTGGTCACTTATGCTTATATGTGGGACAGTTGTCATCAGAAATACCGACTTAGTCTCAAATCTTAGTGGGGAGTGCCCTTTGCAAATATATACTAATCACAAAAAGTTAGGGATATTCTGACAGAATTTTAATCATGAGACCAAGAAGACATCTAACACTGATCGTCAGTATATGCTATAGAGGCTTCAGACGGATGTTCTCAGAGGGAAGTGTCCATGAGCTTGGAGTGTCATCAGCAGGTTACAGTAGATACACAGAGAGACTGGAGGAGAACAGAGCATGCCAGAAGTGGACGTCTTCTGGACACATCCCATACAAATGACCGTTTATTGTGAACAATGGCCCGTGAAATGGATAATGACTGAACTCCAGAAAACCTTTGAGAAATTTGAGAGGTACCCAATGTCAGACCATTTGAAACATGGTCTGTGTGCTGTACAGCATGTAGTCAGCTGTGTTAATAAAGTAGCAATACCCCCAAAAATTCAAAACTATTTATTGAAACGGAAGATATATAATTTTAAAACTGTGCGATCAACAAAAGAGCTTTTGTGTCTCTTTCATTGGGGTAAAAATATGGAACAGTCAAAATGAGGAGCTAAAACAATGTCCAAATATACATTTATTCAAACAAATTGCTAGATATAAAAATGAAAAGGAAGAAATATTATTATAAAGCTTAAAACTGAATATCGTGGGCTTCATAGTTGAGCACATTAAGTTGATTTTCTGATGATTCTCTGTGGAAAGGGGTGGGATTAAATACGTTTTCACTTCTTTTCAGATGCATTATAGAAAATGACAGTAGCCAGAAGAGCCTAATTATCCTTTATGTGTACTATGACTATTTGAGGGTTTTTTGGTATAATTCATTCAATAGCAAAGGTTTCTATCCTCCTCCATCTCACAATCACTCCCTAACACCAGGTGCCTCCTCCGTCTGTCCTCGACCAGATGGAGATATGGTTCTGCCCTACATTATAGACACACACATACACATACACACTATAGTCACATTATAGCCCTGTTCACCCACTCACACACTGCTGCTGTAGGCTCTATCAGCAGCAGCTTGGCTCACAGCTCCAGCCTCAGCCCGGCCTCGAACCCTGCACCTGGGCCTGAGCTGCAGACACACGGCCTTCATCATGTTTGTTCACCATCAGCACACAGATAAGGGTGTATGTGGTGGGAACAGTACACACATTCAACAGCCTTTACTAAACAACACATATACCATTGTTTGTATTGGAGATCAAGTAATTATCAAAATGGAATCCCAGAACCGGTATTTCCAGTTTTTATCCAATACATGGGATTTAGTTATGTTAATATTACTTTAAAAAAGGGCCAGTAAAAAGCTCTTCTCCCTGGTTTCCTGTGAGTCTGTCCTGTCAAATAAAGCCCCCCCCAAAAAATTGTAAAACAGATTTTGCTCCAGACTCACCACGAGAGGGGACAGAGCCCTTTAAATCAAGGGCAATGTTCAACACTGACTAAGCAAGGTTTTTATAATGTAAATAGTTTTTTTATCTAGAATTGCTGACTATTATTGCTGTATTGTATGTATTCATTGTTTTTTTTTTTTTTTTTTACTGTTTTATTGTTTGTCTCATGGGGCTTGTGCAGCAACCTAGGTTGTTTTTAAATGTGCTATAGAAATACAGCTTGATTTGACTTTTTGGTGTGAAATCTGTCCTGTTTGAGAACCAAAGTGGCCAAAAACATACATTCTATAGATATGTTACATGGCGTGGGAGCCAAGTTACCAATCTTTTACATGATAATAATATATAATTTATAATCCAGAGGAAACTTAATTCACCCCACAACCAATGTTAACACTGAAGCTATACTTAAGGTAAAACATTGCACAGCCCCTCTTTACTTTGTGTGGGAGGTCTGTATTAGCCAAGTGTGAGAGTTACCAGCCTTATTACAATATTATCGGTTCATTCATAAACTAGAGGAAGCCGGGCCCATTCACTCCTCACTGTTTACTGCCTCTGTTGGTGATTTTACTGGGTACACGAACTCAGAGGGGAACAATGTGGGCCGATACGCGGGGGAAAAAAATCACATAACCGGAGTTGAGTGCCTACAGGTTATCTAAACACCCCGGTGCTCATATAATGGACCTGAATGAGGCGTATATTCATAAAGCCATAAATGTTGTGTCACATTCCCTTACAGACTCATACACACAAACGCACACACCACAAACACTCAATTCACAAGGCTTTAGTGCACTCCAGGGAAGGGGAGTGTTAAAAGGGAAACGGAAAAAGGAATAGGACAAGGAGAAGAATGGTAGAAAAACAGTGGAAATAAGGAACTCCTATGTAGACTGTGATGTAGAGGGGTTCTCAAACTGGGGTACGTCAATCACTCTCTTGTAGTAGTCAGTCCTGGTAGTGCTGGTTTAGTCCCGGTTTAGTCCATGTTTAGACCTAGTTTAGTCTTGGTTTAGACCTTAGACTCTTTTTCTGTTTTAAACAAAGATGTTAGTCTGGTCTCTTGTTGATTACTGAAAAACCAGACATGATGCTAAAAAGCTACACATGCATATACACAGCCTGTTGTTAACAAGGAAGTCACGTTAGTAAAGTTTATGTATGACACAGACAACGAAACACATGCCACTGTGGCTCGCAAATGGCTCGTGATTGGTCCGTGCGGTATACCAGGTTAGTTTAGAACTGGTTTCAGAAGTGGTTCAGAACTGGACTGGCCAGAGCGAAAGTGGCTGGGGACGTTGACTATACCACTGTTGTATGCTTTTTTTATACTTCCACTTCCACCTATGTGTTATGGTAAATAGGGGGCAATAATCAATCAATCAATATTTATTTGTATAGCGCCTTACCAGCAGCTAAACAATGCACAAGGCGCACAAAAACAGAAACATGAAAATTACAGAAATACACAGAAACATAAATCCGTCAAGAGCCAGTTTGAACAGGTGAGTCTTTAGCTGTGATTTAAAGACTGATAGTTCAGTTATAGAGCATAGATCAGGAGGAAGAGTTCCAGAGCCTGGGAGAAAAAAAATATGTGAATCTCTGTTAGCATTAGCATATCTGAATACAACAAAAATCCATCAACAACAACTCATTTTTTATTCCTTCTCCTCTTTATAGACACTAGTATTTTTTTATTTTAGTTATTTTGCTTCAGTGTTTTTTTCAACCATTGAACAGCTAGTTAGCACCAGATCTAATGTGTACACAAGGACAGCCTAATTAGTGCACCTAATTAATAGTGTTCTAATGGACAGTAAAGTAAATTTTTAGTAACACTATAAAAACGGCATTTTGTAATGATTCTCCCTAATACCTTTAATGTACTGTTCTTGCTCCACTTCTTGGAACATGCTCTCACTGTGAATGTATCTATCAGGGCGAGGTCTTAGGACTCAAACGCAGCACACAGGCAGATGTCCGAACTTAGTGCTTTAATAGTCACAAACGAAATTCATACAAACGGTAACAAAAATGCACTACCTCCCCA
>JAVQKC010157232.1:0-18407 GCA_036025475.1 Philypnodon macrostomus
TAACTCTCAACATTGTTCAAACGTTAATGGGCGTATTCACAATAACTTTCAACCTCGTTCAGTTGTAACACGTAAAAATGATATGGCCATTTTGGGGTCATATATAAACACTAATAATAATACACTACTTTACCGAAGTCGTACCAAAACATTTTGACGGAGCGCCTTGAGCGCCGTGTGACACAAAATCGCTTGGAGGTCAGTAAGCACAACCGGAACTAATCCATATATAAGGCGCTCCGAATTATAAGACGCACTGTTGGTTTTTGAGAAAATTAAAGGCTTTTAAGTGCGCCTTATAGTGCGGAAAATACGGTATGTAGGTGCACAACATTTTTCACCATAGCCCTCCAATGTGAAAACAAAATACTTCAATGTGCACAATCCAAACACAGAGGGTCACAAATCATTATTTGTGTCATTCAGAAGCTGATATCAATAAATTAAACAGAAAGAGCTTCTAGCATAAAACTTACATATACAAATCAAAATGCAAATTGTTGCAAACTAGAAGAAATAAGATTTGCTGTGGTGACTCTAGAAGGTGAAAGTCAAAAGGAAAGAATACAAGCTGTATTTGCACATCAAAAACACACGCAGGTGCATATCATACAACAGCCAACAAATGCATTGCAACATGGTAGTCAGGTAGATGCAGGCATGTATATCGCTACCTCTGACACTGAGAAGGTGGGTATTATTTGTGTGTGTTCAATATCCTGTATGACAATAGTAAACATTTGAATCCTATTTCAATAAAAGTGTAGAAAGAAAATGTCTAAATTACAATTTGATAGATGTGACTTTCCATGCACCTACTGCATGTTTAACCTAATTCCTGCCGCTCGGAGGAGTGCGAACTAAAAAATGCATTAAATCCACATCTGCCGCAGTAATCCATTGGGGGAACAAATAAAAGAATGTCAGGTTTAAGAGAAGCTGCCAGAATTTTCCAACTTGGCTTATTTTTACAGTACTGAGGCATGTGTTTGTGCAGTGCCTCTGTCTCCCATGGCTATGGGCGATGCTCATAACTCTGTGATGTGGAGTCGATCCATAATGCAGCAGCTGTGGAAGGTACACGGGGGGAAGAGAGAAGAAGGAGAAGAAGCTGCAGCGCCCAACTTCCAACTTCAAAAACACCGCAGTTATACAAAAGCTAGCCATTACCGGACTTTCAAGCGAGAAACATTGTCATTTTGTCACACTCCGTATGTTAGCAAATAATCACTCGGCTTTGATGCGGGCACCCGAGAGAACTGAAGCAAGACATTCTGAAAGCAGCAATTTGTATCCATCTTTTGAACTGTGAAAGGCGTACTGAGGGAACTTTGGCCATGTTGTTGTTTTTCTTATTTTTGGTACCCGAGCTTTTGATAATGATATGGAGCAAACTACTTGGGATGTATGCAGAGAGGGCACGTGGTGACTTCCAAGTGTGCCCAGAAATTTGGATGTGTTAACCGGATTGGGTTGAAGTTGTTCAGAGGGTAGAAAAACGGCAAAGACCCATGGTAATCAGCACACAGGGATAAGTGATGGCTTCAAAGTAAATCAAACAGGAAAGGGTGCTTCTCTCCGTAACATGTCCCCACAGTGATTTCAGACCACTTTATGGGGTTTTAGGGACACATCACAGAAGGTTGTTTATGGCTTCCTCGAATCCACCGCTCTCTGTCCAAAATCACCCCCAGTCGGGCTCTGCCTATTTGTAGTGGGGTCTGGCTCAAAGGAAAATGCACAAGAAATTGTACTAAAAAGTCGTGTGTGTGCGTGTAGCATTGGAAGTTGTGTGCTGGATCAAGTCACAAATCAGTAAAAGTACATTGTGAAGATGTAAAAGAACTGCTGTCAACTCAGAGCATCATGCTATTATAGGCCAGGGGTTAGGTGGTGATCAATATCAACTGCAATACCCTAAAAGACATGCATTTGTTTTTTTAACATGGCTCCTACAGGTACACTTTGGTCAACTCAACCATACTTTTAATTGTGACAAAAATATTATATAAATAGTTTCACAGCTCATGGATTTTTGATAAGAAGGAATAACTATGGCACAGGTAAAGTATTGAGACTCATGTAAACAAAGCCAGTCTAAAGCCAAGCCATGTCTCTCAGATTAATATACAAGGAGAAAAAAGGATTGACAGTGCTATTTGTGTGGGAGCTTACTGGCACAAAGCTACGGGCCGGGTTGACATTTCAAACTGTTTACATCAAAGAAATATTTCACCGCGGCTGCCGGGATGACTACTGCTTTACCCATTAGCCTCTTTACATATGTCAACATTCCCACACAGAACAAATAGAACAAAGAAGACACTGTCAGAGGTACTCAACAAGCAAGGAGGTCCCCACTGAAAGCAAATTAAGAAATGGAATAAGTAAAAAGCATATTACAAACATTCACAATTACAAATAGAGATTCTACCTTTTTACTAGACCTATACTCAATGAACACAACATACTCGCTACAGCTATGCTTTTGCTATTTAAAATGATCTATTATTTCCACTATTTCTTTCAATACAAAATGACCTGTGTTGTTAATGCAAGGTTTAAAAGTATGTACCCCAGAAGATGATATGGTAGAGCCACATTTGCAGTGTGGAATACCATTAACAAACAAGCAAGCTTCTGTACTCAGAGGCTTTGAATCAATCTTTTTTTAGTCATACTGCCTCTTAACATTACTTTATTAGGCATACCATGAGCTAAAAGTCAATTAGATTGTCACATTACATTAAGAGTCAATGGATTTTATTTTCAAGAAAAACCTGCTAAGCTTTAACCCAAGAGTCAGAATGAGATGATTTCAGTTACAATGACTATGGAATAGTACTTGCTACCAGGTAGACCATCCTCTGAGAGTTTCAAACGCAACCTTGAAGCTGTTGTGATCTTTCTATAAGCGAAGCATAGATATAAAAAAAAAAAACAATAAAAAAAAAACGTGTTACCATGGGTGCAACATTGTTTATACAATGGACCAACTGCTATCTCTCCAGAGCACAGGCCTACGCATACAAAAGAATATCTTGACTTGTTATTTATAGATGCCATGGTGTAGATGGTGATTAATGCAAATTTGAATACCATAAAACACATAAGCACTGTGTCTGTCTAATTTCTCAGTTTATGAGGAATAATATAAGAGCCTTTAACTACTTGCTCCCTAGAATTCAAGCCTACTATTAAACTACTACTATTATCTGGATATTTGATACCAAGAAAAAGTGGAAAGGTGTAGAAAATGCATTGTCTGTGTGTGAAAATTCAGTTCATTTTCTGCAATCTATTGAGTAACACAGGGAATGGAATATGCACTGTGGAAAATCAAGGTTTCAAGTTTATTTGTCATATGCACATTCAACACAGGGTCAAAAAATGCAATGAAATGCTTTGGATCGGAAGAACCGTTAAGATAGTCATGAAATACTAGTAGCATGCAATAATAGTACATGGTAAGAAAAAAGTGTGCAAAAAAAGAGATAAGTAACAATATAATAAACAGTACAATAAAAATACAAAGGTGCAGGTTTAAATAAGGTGTGGAGTATTTCACAGGTGGTTAAATCTATACTTTGCATTAGACTATTATATAAGCCACAACAATCCAAACACTTACACCAAGCATATAGTTACCTTTCTTTATACATAATACACCTCAAGTGGCTTCTACAATAATATTTTTTCATGTAATTGCAGTGAAATACTCAACGAGACAACTTTGAATACCAGCACCCTGTTCTGTATCAACTCTCACTTGTACAAAGAGGAGCGTGAAATGCAGTTGCTGTCTGTGTGAGAGGGAGCTGACAAGATTTCTGTGCGTGGCAAATGGGAATAAGAAGAACTATTGGAAGTGGCTTTGCTTCCTTCCTCGAGGAGTTATTGGTGTCTTCTGTTTCACCCTGATTATCCCACAGCCGCTATCAATTCTCCATTTTGTATTTACATTGATCTATTCGGACCATTCTCTTGTCCATTTCTTCGAACCAAAGTAGAAAACATTGTTGATGCATTGTGCCAAATTGTGACGATGCTGCAATTCTGTTGTAAGCGATTGTTGATTTAGACTGCAATTAGTTTGATCTGACCAATTGCAAGCCGTACAATGCAATGCTAAAAACTGTTTGGATTTGAATTAACATGGGAGGACAGGAAGACAAAAGGGGCAGAAAGCACATTTATTTTTCCATTACAGTATTCAAAAGGTATATATCTAAACTAAAAACTCATCTGTTGTCAAAAGAGGCTATTCTCGGAGAAAGAGAAGAGCCATACAAGAGAACAGCTACATTAGAGAACAGTCTCCAAACAGAAAAGAAGCACTTCTGTTTTGATTGGGGTTGGCATTGAATCTTTTTTTTTTCTCTTGTAAAATCTAGGCTCCCAAATGAGTTGAACCATAATTCTCAAGGAAGCACTTGACTTCTGCTGCTAATGCATCTCCTCTGACCTTCCTAATCTGCGCGTAGAGCTAGAGTTGAATCCGTGTTTTTCTTCTTTGGTTATCAGAATCTTTACTTTTTTATTTTTTATTTATCCATCCATCCATTTTCTTCCGCTTGTCCGAAACCGGGTCGCGGAGGCAGCAGTCTAAGCAGGGAACTCCTGCCTTCAACCACTGCCTGATCCACATTGCACCAGCCCTTTTTTAAAGGTACCTCCCGCAGGTGGTGGGTCCACGGGAGGGCCTGACAGCGTGTGCTCGGGCGGGGACTTGAACCACCGACCCTCTGGTTGAAGGGCGAGCATCTACCCACTGCATCACTGCTGCGTTTTTTTTTTTAAATTTAAAACCACAAATTCTGGTGTAGTGGTATGAGTACTAGGGGAGTCCCAATAGGCTAACCCCAATGTGTCCCCTTTAACAGTAACATTTTCTAATCGCCAACAACACCAGATTGTACCCATATGAGGGCAAGGAAAGTACATTAGCTGTTGTTATCATGAGTAAAAGTTGACCACCCTTGATAATCTGTCGATGACAAAATACATTTCTAGGTTCATTTATTAACACATGTTACGTTTAAGTATCTACTAGACAGTCACAACTCACCCCTTCCCCAGTTTATAGTTCAGAATTCAGCAGAATTTTAAAGTGTCCAGATGCACTCAACCATAGTTACAGTTATACAAGTGGTGGCCCAAAACCTCATCATAGGGCGTTTATACTGACCTGTCGGTTAAGGCCCACAGTCCACTTGTTGCGGTTCACAGACACAGCGAGAAAGAGGGGTCACTCAGCCAAAAGAAGGGCTAGCCTGCCAGCCGCAATCAACTTTAATGCACAAGTTAGTTTTAACAATATACTACAAAACAAACATACCCAGCTGCTCTTTGGTTGAGACGTGCCACTTTAAGTTCCACACATCAAAAATAATATTATAAT
Organism: Philypnodon macrostomus; assembly: GCA_036025475.1. Lineage (NCBI taxonomy): Eukaryota > Metazoa > Chordata > Actinopteri > Gobiiformes > Eleotridae > Philypnodon > Philypnodon macrostomus. The sequence goes on from JAVQKC010157232.1 coordinate 5,402, forward strand.
AATCTATAATAAAGACAACTCACCAATGAAGCATGAACGCTGAACATCTCTAGTCAATGGGGCTTGACGCCTGCACGCGCCCATTTGACATTTATGTCGTTTCAGTTAAAACATCAGCTCAAATCTGTACCGTGCCCATGTCTCAGCTTCTGCCAGCGTCTGACGTCAGAGCAGGTGAGAGGTCACAAGCGCCAAGCAGGAGAGAGAGTGGTCTATTTATAGGTCAAGTGGGGGAGGCACAACACCTGTACCACCACATAGGCATCACTAAGCAGTATAGGGATATATATGTTTGGCCTTGTACGGTGAGAAGAAAACGTGTGCTTTTGACCTCCACAATTGTCTTCTTTTCAAATAAAACTATTTATATTCATTATCTATGTAAAGCATCATGGTTTCAGTAGAAGCAAGGCATTTGTTTCACAGGGTCACATGTATAGTCTATGGTCACTGGTCAATAGGGCTGTAGTCACAATGAGCCCAGCACAATGACTGTAAGGCGCTATTTGCTCTTTGCTAGCAACAAACTACTTTTCAAACCCCAGATTATTTAGCACAATACATTCTCTCTTTAACACATATCATGTTAACTCCCTGTGTGTGTGCGTGTGTGTGCGTGTGTGTGCGTGTGTGTGCGTGCAGTAGGGTGACTTCTGCTACTGAGGGGCTCAGAGCAGAGGGCAGCGGCACCATAATGAGCCGGAAATTTAAATGAATTAAAATAAAACATACCATAAAATATGAGCGTCAATTCATACTGGTGCATCCCCAGCCTGTTTACTAATGTAATAAATAGGGATAGGTATCGAAAACCTGTTACTTTTTCAGCCCTGGTGCCATTATTTTGACCAGACCAATAAGCTCTAGCTTTAATAGTATTGTTAATGGTAACAGCGTAGCAACAGGGCGGCTACGACCTAATTTTGTTTTGGCTCTAGCCAAGCCATCTCTTTCCCTCTGTTGCAGCTCGGTTCCACTCTTGCTCAGACGCTCTCTCACTCGCTCACACCAAACATGCATGACGATGGCAGAGCAAGCTAAAGGGCTAAAGTAAATGCAGAGAGCGCACACTGTCTGTAGCAAAAGTGCACCAGCTACAAACAGAAAGATGCACATGTTTGACCGCCTGAGTGTGACGCCTAGCACCAAAATGGTATTTGATAGAGTATCGATAGAGTACCGGATCGATAAGCAGTATCAAGAGTAGTAATATAATATATATTTAATAAAGCATATAAAGCAAGATTCAGGCGAGATGAATGCAGCTTTATTGATGTGCAAAAACAGCAGGAAACTGGTCAAACAATAAAGACATAAATGTTTTTAGATTATTTGGTCTAAATGGTCACTATATGGTCACTTATTAGTCTTTGGTCAGTAGTCACTGTATTTGATATGAAATAACATTGTCCTGTTTTAACTTTTTGTAACAGCACCATTCTGTTGATACTCCAGTGGTGTGGTGGTATGACAGTTTAATATGATAATGTATGCCTGTGTGTATGCCAATAGACAAACATACTACTTCTAATACATCTAATACCTTGGAGCATCCCCTTTGATGGCTGCACCTTGGGCCCTTAAAGCAACAAATGTATAGAGGGCATATAAAGGTGCTGTGGAACAGGTGGAGTGGAATGTATCTAAATTATTTTCATAAATTTTTCATTTATCACGTATCCAGAACACTTCAAATAACTGCTAGAACTACACCACCAACAGGCACAAGGCAGCCCGCGGAGCTTTACCCTCCCACTGTCCATAGATGTTCCATAAAGCTGAGATCACACAAATTCAAACAGAAATGTTAGGTCACTTCAGGGAGGAATACGTCAGAATTATCAAGGGGTCAGAATATTTACATAAATATGTATCCTACGCTGATCCTAGGTTCCAACAGTAATACCAACTGTATCCAGAAGGATGATGCCTTGATGGAGGTCTCCCGTTGCTTCCATTTATTTATGTTTGCACACTCTAATGTGCGTTCACATCGGCAAAATCCGCTCTGTTCACTTCTAGGAGGGCTGTCAAAAGGGCTGCCTACAACTGACTGAGCTAGCTGCAGTGGTTGGAGGATTCCCCCGGGACACACCGTGGGGCTATACCGCTGCAGAGCTGGGTCACTCTAGTGGTGCTTTAGCTGATACCACAGCCAGTCCTGTTGATAATCTCATCACGTTGTGTTTCTATGATCTTTATTTGTATGTTTGGTGCTTTATGTGATACGTGGGCCAGCTCCATAGGGAATCCCTGCTTCAGATCGATAAAAATCACGCAAAAATACTGCTCCAGTCACAAATAACCCTCTAATTACTCACTACCCTATCTCAGCTGACATTTAGTATTCCTGTCTCTATAAACGTGCTTTAATGCTCCGGAGCTTGTTTATCCGCCATGGCACTTCTGAAATATGATCCTCTTCGGCTACGTCGTCACCAGAGAAATGTGCCGCGAACAGACGCCAAAGTTCAGACTGTTGCGAAACATTGAAATAAGGGTTGGAGGAAAATAAACCAAAAGTATCTATTCTATAGTGGGGGCAAACAATGCTGGAAAAGCAGCAAAAAAATGTATACAACAAAAAATACATAAGAAGACAAAAAAGTGCAGACACATTGACAATGCACTGAGTGTAACATGATTATGCAATATCAGACCCACTGTGTCACCACAAGGGGCGCTGCTAGTGGTGACTGCAGACCAGCCAGATGTAGGACCACATTTGCACAGAGTTCATTCACAGTAAAAGGGCCACAGATCTGGAACGTCATACCTGCACATTTAAACACCCTCCCAGATCTGAATCAGTTTAACAACAAAGTTAAACAATGGCTCAAATCCACTCAAACCTGTGAACATTGTAAATAGTCTGTATTGTACTGTATATTTTTAATGCATGTGTGTCTCATTATTTCTGTCTGTTTTGTGCAAATTAGCTTTTAGCTAGATGGCCTATGTACATTGCATCGGTTGATTGATGTTTGAGTTACACTCTTCAGTTTAACATTGTATCTTGTGGTACATTTGTCCAGTTTTAAATTTGTATATTTTTTATTTTTGTTTCAACTAAAACAAGCACTGGCTAAAAAGGTACTGATACTGATTCTGGGTTAGGTGGTAGGGTTGGGGGGAGCAGTCCCTTAAATGAATCAGATTTTCATAGACATTGATTTGCTGCCTCCTCCTGACATATATTCGGTTAAACGGTATGTCCTTCTGTATAATAGCATTGTGTCCTCTATGCCTTGACGTGATATTTCCTTGAAGACATCATGGCTCGGGGTAAGGAAACAATTTTGCTTTAATTTGTGGCTTAAAGACTGCCGCTCAGGGTTGGAGCCACCTCGCATGGATCCTCCTGGTGTACCGTGAACAGATGAAGCCCGCCATATGCCTCTCTCCACTGTCAGCGCTGCTAACAACAGGTGAACAGGGAGGCCTGAGGGAATGACCTTATTGGCACCTCAAAATGATCAATTTGAATGCATCATTAGCATGTGGATGAATTCTGAATATATATAGTTATTTGTATTCAAGACTCAAAGCAGAGGAATGTGTTTATTGTTGGAATTGAGCCTTATCACATACAAAATATGGAAGTATAAAAATGAAAAAGTAAGGATTTTTTAAATCTCACACTATGGCATGGATGTGTCTGTGTTAGGTTCAAGTAGTGGCCTAAAAATACCTAAATAGAAACATAACTAAACGGTCAAGAGAGTGTTTTGGTGTGTTTGAACGTGGTTTCTGGATCCAGGTATTTTTTATTTACGTAATTTATAACCAATGTGAGATTGACTATTTATTACTGAACTAAAACATATCTCCAGTTTACGATTGGCTTCATATATTTAGCTATGAAGGGTAAATACAAAATAAAAGAGGCTTTAGGTTTAAGTGTGTAGCACAAACATATATGTATTTAGCATAAATAAGAACTCCACCAATACCACCAACACACCTATTACCAGTCTATTATTGAACAAAGGGAAAACCTAACATTTGCGGATGAAGATCCCCATTGATTGCTAATTCAACACACAGATTGATCTAATTGCTAATAACGTGGATACAAAGGTTAATGAACAATGAGCACGAATGGTAGGAAGCACCAATATGAGCAATCTAATAGCGGCATTTCTATAATTAGCTATTAATAACGTGGAAATTTAGCTTTCCATGGCTTAGGGAACATGAGTGCTGGTGCATGTGAAACACCCAAAAATCAATACTGGTTCTAATAACTCTTGTAGCTAATGTAATCTTTATTCCATCATGAAATCATATAGTGAGCATGTATGTGTGAGGTACTGTGCTTAGTATTTCACCGTACTTTTACCCAGTCTAAACCCAATTGCATTTTTCATAGCAAATTAACAAACTGCGACACAAGCCACCACCTGGGCCTCGGGGACTTGATATGGTCACGTATTAAATGAGAGCCAGGCCTGGGCTTGACCGTGTGGCATCATGATCTAATGTGCAGATAGGCGGCCCCCGGAGAGAGGCGCTGCTAATTGGCTTGGTGGTTAGCTGTGGGGTCAATTGTAGGCCAGGTCCTGGGGTCATGAGCGCGGCAAGAGCCGAGCACAGAGCTATGGCCACTCTCCCTGAGGTGCACTGTTTGCCATTACGCTGCTCCAGACATCAGTGATGTATTGATCTAATCGCACCATTGGAGCCTTTTCACCACCACTGTCTTTTGTGGCAGTGGCTCAGTGAAACAATCGGTTTTTCCCACACTGGTGGTTTTCTTGACTGAATGCTAACCCTTGAAAAGTCTGGTTAGATACTATGTTAGGATTATGTGACTTTTTGGCTAGTTTTTGCTATATTATAGAAATTATAGTAATCAGCAATAATAATGTATAGTTTATGAATTTCAAAAAATAAATAAATTACTAGCTATAGAATCATATTGAAATCACATAATTTGATGGCTCTGAGAATAGCTACAAATGAAAATGGAACATATTAGTAATATCAAGTGTATAGAAGATACATTTGAAGATATTATATTCTATACTTGATTACCTGTATATACTTTGTTCACAATACAGATCCTTTAAAGTCCAAATAACACAAAAATTATAATTAACACAAGATGGAAAATGTGTGCATACTCTACAAGGCACTCAGTAGTGCGTGATCGTTTTATCTTCATCCTGGTTGATTTGGGTTTTACTGAGTACTAGTATTATACTGTATATCTAAAACCCATAGTTGCTGGGATAGCCTGCAACAAGAGCAAATTGTGATGTTGGCTTCAATGATATGGCATATGAATAAAAAATGCTTATTTACTTACTGTTGGAGGCTCATCAGTGTTTATTCTAAAATCTCTGGATGAAAAGACACCCCTGGGAGTTCACTAAATCAAGGATAACCTACACAATATATCAGCTCTGTAGTGTGTCAGCCATGAAGACAAGATCAAAGTCTATACAATGAGGATTTAGCCGTTTATAAATTCTGTTCATTATTTCTGGGGGAACTTGAACATTATGAAAATTGAAGAGCCTTAAAAGGTCTATAATAAAGGAAGTGAATAAGGCGAGGTTTATTAGGAGTGAATGTAAAACTAGGAGATGTGGAATAATGTGTCAATCACTTATTGTACGTTGAATGTTTGACAGATTAATGTGGAAGCTGTTAATTTTCATTTCCTGAATAAAGATGTTGAAATGACAAAAGATTTGGGATAGTTTGACAGTTTAATCCTGGCCGTGTTCAACCTGCCATTGTGTCCTTGAGCAAGAGTCTTTGCCCACATTGACCTATATACAGTATGAATGTATTAGTGTGATTGTATTTGGTGGAAATCAGAAGGGCCACAGACTGCCACATCAATAACAGTAACAGTAGATTAATAAGCACCTGAGTTTATATTCAGTATTTGTTAAACTAAGTACTGTCATGTTTTTTTTTTTTTTTTTTCATGACATTACACATTTTGGGTACTTCACTCGCTGGTGATTTTGGAAGCCATGTTCTTAATACCCGCTGCAGACATGCATTGCTATAGGAGCAGTTAACGTCATGCTGTATCCTGTAATGAAAGACTGAAGTTATTTCTGTAAGTGGACAAGAGGACTGTCTTACCGCTCTCATCCGTACTTGTCACCAGTGTTATGAATGAAGGCGTGTTATGTTTGGAGCACTTTGTGTGTGTCACCCTGAATGCTGTCAACACTGATTGGCCCAGGCTTTTTAAAGGCACCAGAACACACCTATTTGAACATGAGGAACATGCACTTATCCTTCGCACCATCCACTCCAGCCATCAGTCGTCAAAAGTAATTGCTTTTACTTACAGCTGGCCTGCATGCTAATATGTAAAACTATTAACTATAGTTACTGACTTAAAGGGAAATGTGTAAAAGCTTGGTGTAATGCTCACTAGTGTGAACTTGTATAAAAAATACTTCAATGAACAAAGTCTGGCTCTCAAGGCTCTCAGTACAATAGTGTGTATTATATCATTGCTCTCGACATTCATGGTGGAATAATAAAAACACGGGCAGTAAACACTGTATGCTCTACAGTTCTATTTCATCCCTGCTGACCGCTGAAAGCGCATGCGCAGTTTGAGTGATTATAACAACAGTCATCTGTGACCATAGGATGACCCAGCAGAGGTAATATTTTCCAGTGTCATATGGGAATCTGTTCTTTTTTTCTTCTCGCGTTCAGTTCACCTGGTGTGTGTGTTGATGCATTGACTTCCAAAGCACATTAAATAATTTAAAATGCCCGTCACTGGTAGTTATGTGACTGTTCAGTCAGGGCAGCAGTGTTTCTGCCCTCCAAGGGCTGCGACAGCTCGCTGTTATATCATTATCTCAGGTAAGAAATTATTTGATTTGTTAGCCCGTCTGCTGGGTAGTCACCATTCAAGCGTTCCACTAGACATATAGGCTTATTTTAGATAAATACAAGCTTTTGTATTTGTTGTCACATGCTCTTCCTCCTCCCCAGTACATGTTGTTTAAGCTTTACTGTTTAATATTGAGAGAAGCTAAACTCTGTGCATTAGCTGCTCAGTGCAGCCGTATTTCACCGCGTCTTTAGTGCAGTGTGTATATTATGCCTATAGTGAGTGAGGGGCTACGCTAGGCCCCAGCCACACTGAATGGGTCTAGCCCTGTTAGTGTCTCTGCAACATGAGGGTGGTCACACCGGCAGCATGAGCAGCACTGGAGCTCGCTGCTGCTGACAGCTTCTGTGTTTCTCTATAGTAATCTAATTCAAAAGAAAATAAATAGTGGATAAATCCACTTATAATAGCTATATGGTGTAGGGAAAATGCTTGATGTTACATTAGAGTGTATTATCTTAATTGTTGAATGTTGAATTAAGAGCTAGACTTTAATTGACTAAAGCCACGATGGTCCGCCTGAAGGTCCAGAGATGTCCGACCAGGTGGATCTGGTCCTGTACTAGACTGAAGGGTCGACCAGTGGTCTAGACTCAGCTGTCCATGGAGGAATCAGGGAGCTTTCCTTAGAAAGTTAAAAGCCACAACTCTCACTAATGAAAAAAAGTCAAAACTTCATGTGCTGCTGCTTGAAGAAGGCAGTTCTTCACAGCGACTTTAAAAGGCGGAAAAACGAATGCATCTGGTGAAAATGTTGATCTATCGTAGCAGCAGTTTTACAAAACTTATTTATGTACACAAAAAAAAAATTATGTGCACATGTCATATGCAGTTCTTTTGTTGAGAACATTATGAAACTGTCACACGGTGTTGACGTCTGTGAAGAGAAACAGTGGGTCAAACCAGGGTCAGCCTGTGACCCCTGGGTTGTAGAGTCATAATAGTAACCCGAGATGAATTCAAGGTCCAAACACACTGACAATTAACATACAGTTTGCTTCGTAAACTGAATGTATAAGCATTGGGGTTTTAGTCTCAAGAACTAATTAGTCCGTTAATCAGTTTCAAAGTAAAAAGTAAAGTCCAAATGCCTGCTCCACTCCGCTAACACTGGCGTCTATGGGCGCCAGTGGCAGTTAACAGGTAAGTGATGCAGAAAACACATCCAGTGTGGCTGGGGCCTAAGCTATCAGTGCTGCTAGCTATTATTTCCGACTGTCGTCAGCGATGAGGCTGATTCAACATGTGGAATTGGCGGCAAGCAAGTCCCGACATACAACCGATAGTCCTCAATTACGTCGGCAGGGGCCCTCGACAGCCCAACCCCAGATGTTCGGCTTGGTGTGCGCAGGCCTTAATAGTGACCCCTTCAGGACTTCACTGCTCAAGGGTAAAGTCACAGATTGAGATAAGACATGTGCATGTCACCCATGCCAGTCCTTAGTAGAATGTCTCTGGCTGAGCCAGGCTTTTATTTTTCCTCATGGTGAGGAACCTCCCTCAAGGGTCTTCTGAGCGACTTGCATGAGGTCATTAGGGAGTCCTCATAGCTTTCAGAAAATGGTTGACAGTTGGTGGTCATGCACAATTAACAGTGCCAGCTGATGAGCTGGTCAGTTTATCCGTTACTGTGTCATTTGTGTGGCATTGCGTCACTGCAGGTTTTTATTTTTAGTCTTTGTCTTCTATTCCAGACTCTCTAGCAAGTGTAACATGCACTGTCTGCCTTGAGAGATTAAGTCCATATCCCACACTAGTTTCCGGGGGCTGATGGAAATCTAGTTAGGCTGATCTCATTCTGGATTAACACCAGGCACTGAGCACAGACGATTGTGTTTACTTGGGCAGTCTTCAATCCCAGCCTCATTAGCAGCTCCCATTGTGGTGCTGCTCTTTCAAACATGAGTAGTTACAACTCTATTCAGGTGCAGCCCAGACACTGGCACCTTGTGTTTCTGACTGGGTTCTGAGGACCATCAATCCAACAATAGTTTTACTGCAGGCTCAGGGGTTGTCTATCTTCCTCCTGACCCAGAATGATGATGATGATGCAGATGTTATCTTCATCATACTCTTGAACTTAAATATGGATTCTGAAGAGGACATTCTGTGTGACTTCCTCTTGGAATTCAGTTTTGTTGGTTGGTCTTGATTGCTTTGTTTTTGTGATTGTCTCTGTGGTTGAACTTGTCCTTCCCAGAGGGAAGTTGATGCCTCACTGATGGGGGCATTAGTTTATACAAGATCATGCCACATTAATGTGTTGGAACTTCTGGTTGTATCATGTCTTTTGAGAATTGTCTGCCGTACATATTTACCTGGGCTCTGATTTCAAGCTAGCCTCTTGTTCTTGATATTAGTCTGTACCAGCCTCCTTTTGGGCCATTGGCACAGGAGTGATTGAAGTGGCTGTCCTGTTTGACTGCCCTTCTAACCTCAGCAAAGTGTGCTGACTTGAATGCCATGTTGGCTAACTCCTCTTATCTTTATTGGATTCTAGATGATCCTAGAATGGACTATGCTCTTGCCCAGCTCCTTTCCTACTGCATTGTGGCTGCCCTCTACTGTAGTTTAGTGAGTATGTTTGACAGTACGTGTTCCTCTGGCACCTGACACATTCCCTGAGCATGTGGTGTAAATGTGTGATATCTTTGCCACTACATATGGTTCTGTTTAATAGAATCCTCTGGGTCATCTCAGTGAATTTGTACTAAGTGTTCTTCATGACATTTTTGGTATTAGTCATTCAGTAATTTCAGCACACCCCTCCCTTGTCAGTAGGGATGAAATAGAACGAAAGTAATATACTTAACTACAGTTCTATGAATCCTGAATGACCGCCAGAGAATCTCTGTCAAACTGTTCAAACAGTCAAACAGAAGATTCTGTAGGAACAGAACCTCGGATGACACCGAAATATATGACCTACTGTGGGTCATCTTGGGGTCACAGGTGATTCTGTTGGTATAAATACTCAAACTGCGCATACGCGAAGGGAACATTCAGTGCTTTCAGCACCGCCCTCTGATCCAGAATTCACATGGAACTTTCATGTGTACATGTTAACACATGAATTGACAAGAGCAATCAAAAAAACTGATGCCAAGTACATTTTCAAATTTATGGTCATTCACCTTTGTTTGAGCACATCTTTTTATGGCTCTTATTTATTGAAAACCCTGAAGCCCCTATGGTTTAGTCAAACATGTCCTCAGTTGTAGCCAATCACAGAACAGCATGTCTCTAAAGAGCCAGGACAGATGTTAGACATTGTTACACACCATAACAAGGGCTTTGTTTACACAAAGTTGCTGTGTATCTATTAGTGAAAATCTTTCCTTTTTCCCTCTTGGGGTCACCATAGCAGCCTTTTAGCATGATGCAGTTTTACGCAAAATGCCCTTCCTTAAATGGGTCTGAATACTTATTTTTGACCCATTTTTATGGCAAAATGGGTAATAATAGTAATACTAGCAGTAATAGTTCTGCAGTTGTAGTAGCTGTAAAAACAAGATTAGTTTTAGTGTTTAGTGTCATTTTCTCTTGTAAAATGTTCCAAATTCCTGTCTTGTATCCCCATTTCTCTCTAATAAGATTTGCCTAATTCCCATTAATTTCCAAGTCTGTTAATACCATCGGGTTATCACTCAACAAGCATCCCTGAAAAACCCCCCCGCGCTTCACTATTACATTAACTGCTCTGCTAAAATCTATAACAAGTTAATTAAATCCCCCAGCTGACTTTTAACAGTTGTAGCCAAATTTAATCTATTTGAAAGATAAGGCATACTTTATTATATCTGATGCTGAGGATTTATGACTTGTCCTTACGCTGCTCTTTTGTCAGAATAGTGCTGTTCTGGGAAATGGTGCGTCTTATCATTCCACAGTGACTTATTGCTATTGAAATGTCATTGTCTTTGTTGTCGTTATTGTTTCACATTCTCAGGGCAATGTTTATTCACTGTGTGTGCAATTAAAACTCCCCGGAGATCTGTAAGTGCGTGTTTTTTTGAACCAGCAATTAATGCATCAAAACAGGAAATAGGCAGTGGTTAACCTTTCAGAAGAAAATGCTAAGATGGAGATGATTTTTTTGTTAATATAAGCATTGATGAAAGGTGGGTTTATTGTTTGATTTATTTGGGAAGACATTTTAGCTTACAAAGGTTAGCCCCTTTACTCCTTGGGAGAGCTGTGCCAATACAACGTGATGTGTTATGGGTATTACCGAATTTTCATTATTCTGTTAAGAGTAAACAACAAAGTGAATGTACATGCTTCGATTCGATTGGATGAACATATTATGCAAGGTATTAGTTTTAGGTTAGAAAGTTTGAATAATGCGCTCCCCGTCCCCTTACCACGGTCTCACGGAGCACGCACCGCCTTGTACCTACACAAACCAGAAAGCACTCTGGAGTTTTAATTATTTGAACTATAAAAAAAAAAATGCTGTTTATAAGCTGTGAATTTTGAAATAAAACACCAGTTCCCCTCACATTATTTATGATCTAGCTCTTGATAAAGTATGTATTAACTAATCAGAACACTCCTGTCCCATGGAAGCACGTGATTGCTTTATAAAATGCCCGTGGTACTAAAACACAATACAACCCACAGAGGGTCTCAAAGTAAAGATTTTTTCTCAGTATTTTTTTTTTCCTGGTATGTTGTCCTATTGACTGATTTTTTTCTCAAATACAAAGTCAAAAATATCAGGTAGTGCTGATTTCAAAGTGCCTTATAAAGCCCTATAGATTGTTCTGTATAATCATGAAGCATATCATTTTTACATCATCAAATGTAACTAATCAAGCAACACACACTGTACATTGACTATTTTGACTGAACTTTAGTCTTTACATTTCAATGATTTTATCACACTTTTAAAACCACATTATTTCTTTGTGTATCTAATGCTAACAAAGCACACGCATATTTGTGCTGTCTCTCTCCATTTGGGCAAGGAGATATCTTCTGCATGATTCACGTTAAATCTTTTCTCATTATGTTTTACTTGTTAGGTCTATCTAAATCATCTTTTTACTGCAAATACAATTGTGCCTTTTCAATTCTCTTTCTGAATACCTGTAGAGAGGAGGATTCTTTTATAAGGTTAGGCTTTGAGAGTAGAGACTTAATTCAGGTTAATAAAACGTCAGTCAAATTCAATTGTGTGTTATCACCGCGCACAGCTTGATGCTTCCGATGCTTGCGGTGTATATTTTAAAAGACAAAAGCTATCTTTAGAAAATTGTATTTTGAATGTAAAGTGTAACAGAGTGTACTTAAAATCTGTGGCAAACACAAAAAAAAACAATCTCATATCAATGAATACACCATGATAGATGTTGGGCTACAGATTTGGACCCCAAACAGACTCGATGATGGCTTGGACCAAAAACAAAAATAAGTCTTTATTTTCAAAATGTGGCTAGGCTTGGCAAGGTCCAGCTGGATGGGCTTGAGAAAATGCTCCAATGAGACCAAAAGAAGAGTTGGTTAGCCAATGTGGCGTACCACTGTGTAAAAGCACAATCTGGCGCTGAGTGCGGGAGAGCCGGGAGTCTTTGTGCTGAGCTTGATTGTAACTGCAGTCAGCTGTGCCTGCCCAAGGTCCACACCTGCCAGCTGAGGACTACACCTGAAAAAAAACCCAAAACAAAACCACACGAGGGAGACAAACACCATGGAAGACAGACAAGAAACCCTAGCTGGTCTAGGCTGAGACCATAACAATAGTATTTTTGTATCCTAGTGCGAGTATCCTAGTGCGACTATCCAAGTGCGAGTATCCTAGTGCGAGTATCCTAGTGCGAGTATCCAAGTGCGAGTATCCTAGTGCGAGTATCCTAGTGCGAGTATCCTAGTGTGAGTATCCTAGTGCGAGTATCCTCTATCCTAGTGTGAGTATCCTAGTGCCAGTATCCTAGTGCGAGTATCCAAGTGCGAGGATCCTAGTGCGAGTATCCTAGTGCGAGTATCCTAGTGCGAGTATCCTAGTGCGAGTATCCTAGTGCGAGTATCCTCTATCCTAGTGCGAGTATCCTAGTGCGAGTATCCAAGTGCGAGGATCCTAGTGCGAGTATCCTAGTGCGAGTATCCTAGTGCAAGTATCCTAGT
>JAVQKC010157243.1:0-81712 GCA_036025475.1 Philypnodon macrostomus
CTGCCCCCAGGGCGGCTGTGGCTACACAAGTAGCTTACCACCACCGGGTGTGACTGTGGAGTGAATGAATAATGTAATGTAAAGCGTCTTTGAGTGTTGAGAAAAGCGCTATATAAAACTAATGCATTTATTTACAGGAAATGATGCCATTGCAGTGCCTCTTCAAAATGGCTTTTGAACAAGACATTACAAATAGTCTAACATCTAGAAAGATGTCTGATTTGATACATCATCGCTGTTACCAGGTTGGCTTTAGATCTGTTAGAGATAAAAAATAAAGTGACTGTACTTTCTTGAGGCGGGTTCTAATTCAGGATCAATCTTCCATAGGCACTGGCCTCCAAACGGAATGAGATTGACAAGTGGCGTCGAGAGTTCAAAGAGCAGTGGACCAGAGAACAAAAAAAACTGGTAAACCGTTTAATTTCTAATCACATCAGATCACACGAATAACATATATTGAAGAACACCACCGTCCACACAAAATGGATAGCAGTGCAGTAAAAAAAAAGTAGTACATCTTGCCTCATTCTCAAAATTATGTATTTTTTATTGTCAGAACGACACAGTGACGGCTCTCAAAAAGACTCGGCAGCAGTATTTCCAGCGCTGTGATGAGCTGGAAAAGGCTAAAGCTAACAGTGCTAAAGCTGCGGACGACTCTACCGGCACCAAAACACTGGACAAGAGGAGGAAGTCTAAGGATGAAGCCCAGACTAAGGTAATGCTTGTCTTCATGTTAAACAAATAGACGGAAAATGCGGTGTTGTTATTTAAACTTGTTTTGTATTAGGTTATGGAAAGTGAGCTGCTGTACCGTCAGTGTGTACATGACGCCAGGATCCAGCAGGACGAGTTGGTGAAGGTCAAAGAGAGGATCATTTCTCACATAAGAAAACTCATCTGTCAGGGGGACACTGTGTTAAAAGAGGTAATAACATCTACCTACAGTAACCCCAAGAGGTGGACTAAAGAGTAACTAAAAATGTGTCAATGCATTATCAAAATTGACTGTTTCATGGTAAATTGTGTTCAGTGGGCCCAGTACTAACACATTTACTGAATTTATATGGGCTTATAAAAATAAAATAAAAAACACACTTTTTTTTAGTGGACTTGGCAAATAAAGTAAAATTCAAATATAGTAACAGTATTGAAATACATTGTAAAGTTATTAAACCTTCAGTTTCACAGGATATGGGAAATTTATATGAAGCTAATACAATTACATAGAAGCCATATTTAGTGCAGATGTTTTAATATAATGATGTTGGATCTTTCCATCAGGCTACAGTGAACATGTTTTACTACCAGCGGCAGCAGACTGAACCGGTCCCACTCGGGTACCACAATCTGGAGTTGGCTTCTCGATCTCTTGAACCTGGAGAGCCCTACATCCTGTATATTTTCAACAAACCTCGGCAAGAGCAACCACTGCAAGTCTTCACCTTCCAGGAGTATGTCTCTCAAGGCAAAGGGTAAGAAACTGAACCATTACTGCCTATACTGGATGTCAGATTTTGATAATTCTATGTCTATTCTAATAACAGTTTTGATGTTTATTAAAGGAGCAAACGTAAAACCAGCAACCCCCTCTCCTCCATTCTGGACTCCTATCCTGTGCCGGATGATAACACATATAGACAATCCAGTGATGGAAGTAAGTGCATTTGAATACAATATTTCATAATTTTCAGAATCATTATATTGGTTTTGTTTTTTTGTGCTGTAGGGAGAACAGGGTATAGTGATTGTGACAGTTTGGGAGGCAGTATGGAGTCCCTATCCAGCCCTGGTAAACTACATTAACATACACTACAAAACTTCAATACAAAAAAACTACTACTTTTCATCTTTCCCCATTTTTACCTGCAGCTCACAGTAACAGGAGGCTGCCAAAAACAGCGTCCACTTTGACTGTGTCTTCAGACGATCTGGATGAACGAGATCTAGCTTCAGAATCTGGTTTGTTTTTCCAGCATTGCAGTTTTAATGAAATATCCCATATGTTTTAATAATGTTTTTGTATGTCCTCTGTAGAGTGCCTGAATGATCAGCTGTGCAAATCACGTTCACTGTCTCGAGCTGCGCTGTCACACCGACTCAGGAAGCTGAAGAGCAAGATGGTCAAATGCAAACAATGCGATAACTACATTGTTGTGAGCGGTGTTGAATGTGAAGAGGTAAGATGCTCTGATCTGTCTGGTAATGTGTGGTATGGCTGCCACATCTTTGTCGGTCTGCCCTCGGACAGTTGTGGCTACAAAACCCCCCAAAAAGTGTAACATTCAGACGTAAAATCTTACATTGTAAATCAGTCCAACTAGAAATGTATACATTCAACTCCCTATTTCACATCGCTACAATCTAAGAAATCTCAAATACAATCTAGAGTGTGTGGATTAAAGCTGATAGAAGTGTTTTTGTAATGAGCTAATCCTACAGTGTGTGACTGATCATTAATGGACTTTTTAAACATCTTTTTTCTTCTGTCTTCAGTGCGGCCTAGCCTTGCACAGAAAATGTATGGAGGTGTGTCAGTTGGAGTGTGAGCACGCAAAGGGCTCTGTTTTTGGGGTGGACCTGTCTTTGCTGCTCCGGGACAAACCAGGCGAGGTCCCCTTTGTTGTGCTCCGCTGTATCTCTGAGATCGAAAGTCGAGCTCTCTGTGTCCAGGTAAAACCGGTGTTGAAGAGTACAGACTGTGTGGCTGTGTGCTTTCATATCATGGCAGTCTATTGTGTTTTGTGTTTTAGGGGGTGTATCGTATAAGTGGGTCAAAACCTCGTATTCAGAAGCTGTGTCAGGCCTTTGAGGAACAAAAGGAGCTGGTGGACCTCTCTGACCCATCGCCACATGATATTTCTTCAATACTGAAACACTTCTTCAAAGAGGTACGCAAAACTGTATCTAGAAATATTGTATTATTAGGATCAACAAAGTATCTACCTAGCCTCTAATCTAATCTATCTGTTGCAGCTACCAGAGCCTTTGCTAACCTTTGATTTGTACAATAACTTCATCGATGTGGGAAAGACTATTCAGCACCTGAGCGAGAGGCAACAGTCCCCAGACACTAATGATATCATGGACGTCATCAACAGCCTACAGAATATTCTACAAAGACTTCCTTCTCACTGCTACAGCACTCTGCTGCACTTAATGTGCCACCTGCAAAAGTGAGAGTCCACCTCTGCATTTTCACTCGTTCTTACCAGGGCTTGACATTAACACAAGCCAACCTTTCGCATTAGTATATAGTATAGACCCTTTCAAAGTTTGTAAACAGAAAGTTCTGAATTCTTGAATGTCGTCAACTGAAGGCAAGACCATAATACATTTTCAATGGAGAAATTAGCATTAGCCACAAAATATTGCAACATGGATTGACAACCACTCTCTACATGTAGGTGATGTCAGAGCCTGGTTAGGAAACATTAGTGAGTGTACCTCACATTGTATGTTTATTTAATGTACATTTAGTAACAGTTAGACCATTGACTGGTGGCAAAGCTCTTGATTTTTAGGTTTTACAGAAATGTTGATGACCACAATAGTTTTTTCATTGTATGTTCAAAATTGTTCCATTCCTCACCTCATCCTACTGTTTTGTGAAGTTAGTGAACTTTTGCTCCAGTCTACTCCATTCCGGAATTCCAAAAATATAATTTTTCTGTATTTAAATCAATGTTTCTTGAACTTACTTTCATACATTTATACAACACAAAATACATACTTCAGTACTATCAAACATGACAACTCTTCTCTCTTTCTCTCTTTCTCTCTTTCTCTCTTTCTCTCTTTCGCTCTTTCTCTCTTCACAGAGTGTCAGAGAACAACGAAAACAAGATGTGTGCCAGCAATTTGGGGATAGTTTTCGGGCCAACACTACTGCGCCCCCCGGTGGCTACAGATATGTCAATGCTTGCACTGCAGGAGACCAGCTACCAGGCCGTTCTCATCGAGTTCCTCATCACTCACTGTTATAAGATTTTTGGGATTCAGCCGCGATCCTGTTCTCCTCTTCCTCCTGTACCCAATGCACCGCTTCCAGAAACACCTCCCAGAGCGTCCTGCCCTTTAGACCAAGAGGGGTACAACTGTTCAGAGCAAGAGCCTTCATCAAGAGAGAGACCACATTCACTCGAGGTGAGCAGTGATCCACCCTGTTAAAAACATGCTGCAAATGAGGCCATCAAAGGGAACTTCTGCATTAAGAAAATAAATACAAATATGGATCAAAATAATTTAATGGTCTTTTATCTGAAGAATTTATTTTCGACCTGCCTTAGTCCCAGTTTAGTTCTTGTTTGGTCTTTAGTAGGTAGTATGGCCCCAGTTTTTACCAGCCTGTCCTGAGCCTTGTATGTGCAGCCCTATTGTAGAACTGCTGATTTCTTCTGCTAACTGCTTTGCTCATGTTCTTTCTCGTTCTCCTTGGATGGAAGTTAATACATGATTACATGAGTCAACGTAGGAGAACAGATTGAAATATTTCCTTTAGATTATCACGTAATCCACCTATATCATTTCAACAGACTCGAAAATTCACGAGAGATTCAAGCGAGGGTTATATTTCGGACAAATCTTCGTCCAATGAGGCAGTGGACCAGCTCAGCCCTGAAGTCAATGACAGATCAGGTAGGCGGCACGTAGTAAAAAAGATAGATATAGATATAGTAGATGAAATAGACAGCTTTGTGGACGTTATAATTAAATAGTTAGTAGTTAAAGTAGGCCAGCTCCCTCATTGCACCACATAATGGCAGCTCTCTTTGCGTATGCTGGGGTTGTATACTTCTCATTATTGTTATCACTTTTTACATTCGACAGTTTTATTTTAGCTAACTTCCTTGTCCGGTGTGCAGTTGATCTGTATGGCCAGGCTTAGTTTTTGTAAGCAAAACAAAAAAACTAAAAAAGTGATATCTTTTTTCGAACTTGCTGATTGCTTTGCTGTATATCTTTCTTTGGCTTCCAATGCAAATCTGTGTAGAGCCTTTAATAAAACTAAGCATGATGTTATTTATGGATATACTTACTGTAAATCACTTTAAAACTGGTGCAAGGATTAGCTGCACATTATATCTTTGGAAAGTGAGTATGGGCTATATATACTTTCTATAGACCCCTTAAAAGTTGGTAAACAAAACATTCTAAATTCTGGAATGGATGCAGCTGGAGGCAAGACCATAATACATTTTCAATGGAGAAATTAGCATTAGCCACAAAATATTGCAAACGACAACCACTCTGCTACATGTAGGTGATGTCAGTGCCTGGTTAGGAAACATTAGTGAATGTACCTCACATTGTATGTTTATTTAATATACACATTAGTAACAGTTAGCATTTTGACTGGTGACAAAATTCTTGATTTTTAGGTTCTACTGGACAGGTCCTTTTACAGAAGTGTTAACGACCACAATAGTTTTTTCATTGTATGCTCAGAATTATTCTATCCCTCACCACAAACACTACTTTTTTGTAAAGTTAACTCACTTTTGCTCCAGTCACCTCCATTCAGGAATTGGGAACATTCCATCTGACAAACATTATAAAGGGTCTATAGAGTTTGAATTAATAATGTTATTTTCTTATTGTCTTCTATGATTCAGTCTTGGTTATGAGAGGCATTGCAAATGACCCAGAGGATGACCCGCCAGACCCAAGATCATGCGTCTTTT
The DNA here is from genome assembly GCA_036025475.1 of Philypnodon macrostomus. Lineage (NCBI taxonomy): Eukaryota > Metazoa > Chordata > Actinopteri > Gobiiformes > Eleotridae > Philypnodon > Philypnodon macrostomus. The sequence goes on from JAVQKC010157243.1 coordinate 5,688, forward strand.
CGTCCCAACCGCACTATCGATTTACCAGGCAACCCGTGAAGTACCATAGGCATCACAACAGGCGCTCTGACCCTGTCCTCAAACAAGCCTCCACGTCTTCTTCAAGGAGCTGTCCCGGAAGTGCGGACAGTAGTCGCAGCTCATCTCCAGAACCAGGAACAAAAAGATTTTCCAAAAGTGAAAGTGACGGTCTAATACAACAAGCTGTCATTGCAGGAGAGAGTAAAATGGAGGCCCCAGTTAGCCCCCGTGAAATGGTAGAGTATATGCTTGGTTTGGACTCAAGATTTCCAGCCCAACACAAGGCTGCAGTTGAACGTAAACCAGATCTAAACAGGAACTTGAGACTGCCGGCGGACAGGGGGCAAAGTGCGGGTCATTCACCGAAATCACCACGTTCTGTTGAGCACATCGTGACCTCTCCTTCACAAAAGATCCTCTCTGGACTCAAGCTAAGACGTAGTCACTCGGGCAAAGAAGAGCAGCTGTTTGTGTGAAGAAATAGACTTCACTCTGTAACCTGGTAAAGACTCTTTGGCCCCCACTGTCTTTATGCATAAAACCATTACGTATTTAAATAACTAAACGTTGGTCTTTTTATAACTCATGTTTTGCTTTCTCTTCAAGTCGGATTCTTTCAGGAATTCACAGCTTTATTTTCACTAATCCTATTTTCGAGTTAGATCTGGTCACGATCCAACTGCCTTGTGCAGACAACACAGGGTTCTATCTTTATCATTACAAGGAAGTAGCATATGTACAAGTCAAATTATGTATGTTTTTTACAGGTTTCTGCTGTCACAACATAAAGTAACAATTGTATATTCTGTTGTATGTGACAAATAAACATTGTGATATTGTTTTATAAGATGTAGTCTCCATCGCCTGACGTTTATTTTACGTTTATTATATTTTGACATGCAGTGCAGTTGTCAAGCCACAAGAGGGAGCTCCTTTTCCAGTCTGAATGGTATTTGACAAACAGTATCGAGATGATAAAACATGTATTTCTGATTTAAGCTCAATGATTCACATAGCCAATTTGATCTCATTCACTCTCGTCTTTACTTCAAAAACAAACCATCTTTGGATTAAATGAGAATAATGTTTTGCGATTAATATTTCTGGCCTTTACAATGAGGCTTCTGTTATCTGCTGTCTTTGTTCTGTTTTATACCATGGCAATTACTAGAGTTGAATTGTAATCTATTGATAAAGTTGAACTCAATTGTAAAATATGTTTGGCACCAGGACCTTGGTTGATTTTTCCAGTCCTGGCCAAATCATCTCGCTGTTTTGGAGTCACTAGTCTAACTTTGAACAAATAAGACGCCCCAGGACCTCTCTGGATGAGTTATCAATAGCCTTCATCCAAGCTCATCTTCCTCGATCATCTTCCACACCTCCTTCCTCCCTCTCTCTCCTCTATGTCCATCCTCCTCCCTCTGCGCCTCTTTACGCACGAAACAAGTGAGAGCTCGCACAAGGCTACAGCGAAGAGAAACCAGGGAAGACAATAGACAATCTTTTGGGGATCATCATCATGTTGTTTGGATCTTTGCGCGTATGAATCATGCACTTTGGGCTGTAAGCTACAGAATAAAAGTCTGGCGGAGAGACGTCTTTTACTGAGCCAAAGTTTTCTCCAGATTTTCATGCTGCCCACGGAAATCACAGCAGGAGTGTGTTTCACGTCAAGGTAAGAGTTGGAGCATGTTAAAGGGCGACTTGTGAAAAATGCACACATAATGATGGAAAAAGTGTCACTTAATGTTAAAAAATGTAACAAAATAATAAATAGCCTAAATAAAATTCAAATAGACGTATGTTGTGGTGCATTAGAATGTAGGATCTCGTATTGCAATATGTCTATGTGTCTCTATCTAAAAACTGCTGTTGCTCACAAAAGAACCACGTGGACAAAAGTTAATTAGCTGTCAAAAACTATATTCTTTAAACGGAAGGTTTTCTCCTCGTTCCCAGTCTTTATGGTGCGTCTCATGGGATTACTTCACAGGCTACAGTTTTGCTTGAATATCGCTAAACCGATTGAGTCGACTAAAATGACTATAATCCTCAAGACAATAAACTGAAATAATATTGGGTCATATTTAGGTGCCTTGTCAGGCTTCAGTCTCCATAATTATCAATCAATTACACAACAATTGGCAGTAATATATTCAGGCATCAATTAGGGGAAATGCCAAATCAGATTGAAGCACATTTAGATATTTCATTACTTTAGATATTTCATTTATTTTGTATCAAAGATAGTTTGCATTTGCGATGAATGAGCCGACATCCACAACACATGCTTTATCCAAAAGCGACACTAAAACACAAAATGTATTTACATAAAAATGTATATTTAAATAAGTCAATATTTTAGATTTAAATTAAACATTAGAGTTTCCTGCGTAATAGGCCAGTATGTTAAAACTGTTTTGCCAAATAGTTTTATTAATAATAATAATATTTTTGCCGGCCAGGACACAATTTGATTCATTGTCCCTTTGGCATTTTTTTTTTTAGTTTTATAAGCTAGGGAAATATTTGGTTTCAAATAACAATAAAATGTATTATAATATATATATATATATATTTCAGTATCTTACATTTGTACATAACCTAACAGATTTTCCCATGAGGCAGAACATGGCCACATTTATTGTAAAGACGAGAGGCATGACCATTGTCACTTAAGTTCTTGACACTTGGTCTGAAAATTTTCTCAGTCGCTGAAAAAACATAAAAACTAAGAGATCAACATTGCGCAACATGATTTGTCCTTAAACCAGCAATTTTTATAATAACTTTAACATAGTCCTCAGGCGTAATTGTACCTATAATTATATAATTGTGCTTATTTTCAATTTAAATTGTATCAAATGCGTGATTTGTTGTATTGTAATAGTTATAATTTCAGTTTGTATACTGCGTATAATTATTGTTTATGCTAATTCAGTCAAATCTAGTTTTTTGTTTTAAATGCTGAATTAGTTTAACGAATGGTCCATTAAATCAACTAAAACCCCAGTGTTTGTTGCAGCGATCACACTGAAGTCCGCAGAGAAGGGATGAAAACAGAGGAAAGCCAGCAGTCCTGTCTGCAGCAGCCTCCGTCCTCAACGCCTTTTGGTGAGTCTCCACGCGGCGCGAGGCCCGCACGTGCGTGGACGTGACAAAAAGTGGGGTTGCAGGCTAACACAAACAACTCATAATACAAACAGCTGCTCACCGTAAATATATGATTAATATTAACACATTATTGCCTACCCGTGAGTGTGCTCACTGTAAATATATGATTAATATTAACACATTATAGCCTACCCGTGAGTGTAAAAACACCAACATTACGTCGTGTTAATTGGTGAGATTTTGGTCCAAAAATATCAAACACCGCGTTTACAGCGATAGGTAATAAATTCCATACTGACTGTGGCGCACGCGTTCTTATCACTGCCTTTGTTGATTGTTGATAAAGAACCTAAATTCAGTAAGATTTTATTTAAAATCATGGGAACTGCAATTGTAATTTCTTGGTGTGTGCATGTGTTTTTATTATTTTTTTAATTTTTTACTGTCACTTTCACTGGAAACCTTAGCACATCTCAAATTGAAATGTAACTTTTGTGACGCTTTAACTGTGGTCTCTCGTGCAGGTCCGGAGTTCAGGGGAGGGGGAGAGCTGTGCGCGGGCTGCGAGTCACCCATCGCCGACCGCTTCTTGCTGCGCGTAAACGAGCGCTTCTGGCACGAGACGTGCGTAAAGTGCGCCGTGTGTCTGAGCGCGCTCAGCGGCACCTGTTACTGCAGAGACCGTCTCCTGTACTGCAAACACGACTATGAAAAGTAAGGAATATCCGGCTACACAACAGCACGCACTTACAGTGAGCCTATAAGCAAAATGCCCCCAAAACATTAGGCTGTATGGATGATAAACGTGAAAATGAAAGAAGGAGGAGACTTCGGAAACCTCAGCGTTTTTAAAAAGTAAAAACCCAGATTAAAACATCCACTGTAATTAGATTTAAAAGAATCACAATAGTTCATGCTGCGGTCACTGAATATGTTCAAGTATATGTATGGGGTCCATTTAAGTACATCTGCTCCAGTGGTCCAGCTGTGCACAGTGGGAACGGGTTATGCAGAGTAATACAGTGTGTATTGAATAGAAGAGGATGTCTATCATCTTCACAATTTGTATCCATGTGAACATGATGTCTTATCACAATCTGAGTGATCTATTTATATAAACCAGACATTACCAAAGACATGGTAATTATGGCCCAAGGTCGGATTATAAGTTTGGTACATTCTTTTCTGCAAAGTATAATTCATAATCTCAGAAAATATACTAATTTTCTAAACATGTTTCTGGTTTAAAGGATATGACTCATCTCATTAGTTGTGAGTGTTTGTTGATAGTTCGACCTATTTGACTTTGACATTGATAAGATACTTCCTCCGCATTGTCACTACATTTGCACTACTGTCAAATAGTGTCATGTACATCAGTCTTTGTTTGCTGTGGTCAGTGGGCGGGGCTTCAGTGAAGGACAAGCCCACAGCTCGTTATCGTTGTTTTGAAAAGTGTCAGACGGCTCCCACTGTACCTGACATCTGGAGGAGAGAACTATTGTGTGACGTTTATCGAGAAATATGAGTGGGATCATGGAAGTGGAGGCAATAGCTTATCTCAAATAAACTGGAGCGTACATTTTCTCCTAAAATGCAGATGTACAGTAAATACCAGGCTGTCCATTTAAAGTGATGCTTATGTATAGTTTCCCTATATACGTGGAGGGGTGCCTTGTTGTTGGAGCTGGTGCCAGCTTTGGCACACTCCAGCGCGGGTGACCTTCAACAGATCAGCAACAATGTCTCCTTGTTTTTCCATGCAGCCGGTCCATCAGCGCCTCCATCTACAGCAGGTGTGGGTGCTGGAACATGTGGCCAACCATATGTAAAGGAATTTGAGAAAATATCATAACTATTTATCCAAATGTTTTTTTACAGTATTGTCTATTTAGATAATAGCAGATTATTTTGAGAGGATGGTTACACAATACAGTTGTTTTTGGAGTATAAATAACCAAACGTGATATAAATGCTAATTGGAGAGAGTTACATTTAAGAATATTCAGCCTTTTATATGCTATGCCTGTCAGTGAGGTTTACTTCCATTTGTACTTTTATATGTGTAGCAGAAGTTGTTGAAAGTGGGCCGGCATTATTATTATCATTTGCTTCAGCCTGAGCCTTCACTCACAATGCTGACTGTATTGACTGAATATTTATATATATACTTGTTAGTTGTAAAAGATTGCTAAAGTGCAAGTTCATTTTTGTCATTCCTGGCTTTCCTTCCATCTTCCAGTCTTTATGTTTCTTGCACAGATTACATCACCCATGCAGCACATATACATATCTTCATCTCTTCTTCACAATTCCATATATACAGAATCCTTATTGGCGACATATCATATACAACACTGGTCTTGAATGCCGGCTTCAAACAATGATAGAAATAAAAGTAGATTTGGGGAAGATAGCTGCTGCTGTCTTTGATTCAAATGAGACCCATCCCCCATTTGATTTGAAGAGCCCGGGGCAACAGTTTAGGCAAAATTAGCATAAATGCTTTGGAATAAATTCTTAAATTCGCAAAAAGTCACCGTGGCTGACTCCCAATTCAGATATTTGGATCATAAAAAACAATAGCATTCGAAAAAAAATACAAAAAAATAAAATAAAATGTTTTGCCATAGGCATACGTCCCAGGTGGTGAAGAGGGGATATGACCCCCTTATTAAAAAGGGCCCCCTATTAATACAACAGTCTATCTAGGTTTAGTAATTGTAAAATGCCTTGACATTATAAAATGGAGGAACTTTTAGATTAGATGTACATTTTCACTTAAATGACAAAAAAGCTCAACTGTCCTGCGTTAGCTGTCATTCAAATTGTATTTTTGTATTGTTTTCTATCTGAGTAAATTCTGCATGTATTTGGAAGACATTCTAAAAATGTAATTCATAGATATATATTGTTTAAAGTGGGTGGCATATTATGTGCTCCACAAAAGTCAATCAAAAATCTACCCGTGCTTACTGCGGTTAATTATTGTAAAAATATATATATTTTTAAAAAAAATCAAATATGGCTGTATATTCTGCGCTCTCCTGGTCTCAATCTGTTATGGAAATGAGGGATTAAGACACAATAAACTCGAGTGCGTCCCAAGGACTTATTTTTGTTTTGAAACCTAAAGACATTCTCTGGAAAAGCATTCTGTTGTGGACCAGATGTTCAAGACTAGGCTTTGTTATAATACACAGGAAAAAGTCTCTGCTCACTATTCTCACGAGGGGGCTTGTATGAATAGGATTTAATAAAAAACATCTAGAAAAGAGATGACAAACTTTCAAAATTAAAATGAATTTGGATATTAGTAAGCTTTTAGAATTTTTTTTTTAAATATTTTGGGACAAACAAATATTTAAAAGCTTATTTTCAGAATAGATAATAAGGATTGCCAGTTGCATATAGTCTTGCCAATGACAATTAGAACTGAAGGCACCGTCAGGTATAAGCAAATTTGCAGTACCTTGTCAGTACACAAACAAAGCTACAGAAACTTAAACCATTTCATTTACTGTAGTTCAAATATTCTGTTTTTTGTTGTTGTTTTTTTTTTTATTTGTTTTTCATTAATTTGGCTGAATTTTTTTTTACATATACAATAACTATTTTGATTATTGAGATCATGTAATTGTCACCCTGCAACCAGAGAGTTCGAATCCCCGCCCGAGCGCATACTGTCGTTGTGTCCCTGGTCAAGACACACATTGCCTATGAACGAATGTGGTTGTGTGATTGGTGTTGGGTATTGGTCAGAGGGGCAGTAGGCGCAAAATGGCAGGCACGCTTCCATTAGACTGCCCCAGGGCACCTGTGCCTACACAAGTGGCTTACCACCACCGGCTGTAACTGTGGAGTGAATGAATAATGTAATCTGTAAAGCGTCTTTGAGTGGCCAGAAAAGCGCGTATAAAACTGATGCATTATTATGATGATTATGGTGATTATGATGATTATAATGATTATGATTATTATTGATATTGATATATGAGATTCAAGACTCACTGGTCATAACTGGGGCTTAAACGTGGAAATTTAGAATGGAAAAATAAAATAATTAGACTTAATGCTTCAGTCACTTTTCACAATGTAAATCTTTGTCAAAGACCATAACAGTATCGTACATTTAGCTTTTCACAATACAGATGCATATATGATCGCATGATGTAGTTTGTTGTGATATATTGTGCAGCCTTACATTTGGCCCTTGGAGCTCCTACCTACACTATCTAACCTCTAGTCACACAGAAGGTTGACTTGATAGCTCCTTGCAAACCCAATCGTATAAAGCCATCGTCCCCCGGTCAACAATACTGAGCCCACCTGAAGGGGCTCTCTCCTTGTAAGCCCAGTAAAGTCAGCTTCAGCCCAGTGAAAAAACAGGTCACTGGGGTGGATCTACTGTAAACCCGGGGTTTAATAGCTCACTCTGTTGGGGTAGAGGGCACCAAAAGTACATCTTGGATCATAAACCACATTTCCCAAAGACTACACCCGATCATGTCCCGCGGTTGACCATAAGTTTTGACCCAAAGAAAACAATCTAAAGTTTCATGTTATTCATCTATTAAGACTTTTTGCTGGCAAACTATAAGTAATGGTCATAGTACAGTCTTGCGCAAAAAGCCTTCAAATATATCAAAGTGAGACTACACTTTCCCCACCATTTCATCAGTGGTTGTAGGCTGCTTCCATCTTTCTGTCTCTTCATGCTAATCCCATACAGACTCAAGTTATTTTGAAAACCATTGGTATTTTACTGCATGTTCCCAGTACGGTCGGTATATACCTTCCCCTACACCCTCCCATTTTGTGTTTTTTTGCCCACTCATCCACTGCCTCGTTCATCACTGTCTGCTTTCTAATAATATTTCTCTATTCTAAACCTCATTTCCTTCTTGTTGAGATTGATAGCAGTGATGACACCAAACAGTTTATCTCCCGTTTATCCCTTGTTTTCTCTTAATCGCCCTCCCCCCGCACTCCCCCCCATCACCACCACCACCACCTACCTCCCCAAGAGTACCTCCCTGTGTCTGGAGAAGGTACTGGGATCCTGAGGTTGATTGGTTGCAGTTGCTAATTATCCAGTCTCCTGCTGCTGTCCCGTGATGACAGCTTTGACACCGAGAGCTACTAAGAAAGACTATAGAATTATGCAACAGCAGTTCAGAAAGATAACATGTGTTTGACAGTAGCAAGAAGCATTTACCACAATAGAGAGTGAAGAGGATGATTATTTCAAAGCTGGGGATATCTATGACTTTGAAGGTCAAGATCAAACATTGTACATAATAATATGGTAGTAAAAGAGGTCAACAATAAGACAACAATTAGATGACTCACACCAAAATAGTCATTATTTAGAGGAAGCATGCACATTATGGATGGTGTGTAGAATACCAGTGGTCATCCAGGTTTTCACTAAAAATCAAAAATTCTTCATAATTTTCTCTTAAACTTAAACTTACACAAATTTAGGTTTGACAATTTCTAGCTCAATTGCTTGCGTTGCCGTGGCAAAAGTTTTAATCCAGCCACAGGGCATTATGTCTACTCCTTGTGACAGTCCCAAGCCTTGATAAATGAAGAGAAGATTGCGTCAGGATGAAAAACCCATGATAAATCAATGAGCAAAAACTAAAGAACTGTCTAAATCCGCAGAATTGTTTTTTAATGATTTTCTGATAGTAGGCTAATGTGATGTTGGCAATCTTATTAAGCATTAAATGATCAAGCTAAATGATTTGTGTTATAGCCTGTAGATTTCAAGGATTGTTTTTACCCAGATAGTAATACATTGCCCCATGCTTTCGTCTTTACTCCTGACTCTAAAACCTGTAGCTGATTGCGTCTGAAACCGAAGCAGACTGACTGGGAATATTGTATTTGATCGAGCGCCATAGAATAACACACCGTTTGTGGCAGGAATGACAGCAGATCGATGGGAGATCTGAGAGATGGACTGAAAATGTTGAAAACGGGATAAAGGCTAGGCGTGGGACTCTTCTAAGCAGCAGCGGTATAGTGGCTTGTGGTATTGGTTGCCACTGTATTTGCATAATGTGAGATGAGGACCCCATCATCTTACCACCCCCACAACAATTTTATAACAGACAGCTAATAAATGTTTCATGGCAGAACAAGCTGCTCGGCCCGGCTTTATTAAATCTGAGATAATAAAAGCCTAAAGAAAAAATGGTGGAAGACAAAAAAAAGAAAAAAAAAGGGGGTCGCACCGAAGAGAGGAGAGATAGTGAGATCGGCCCGAGACTTTTTCCTCAAAACGAGCGGCTGTATCTCTTGTTACCGGGGCGACGGGTCCCACTGCTGCACCCCCTACAACCCCCCCATCCCACCGGCCCCTCCCTCCCCACCGCCTCCCACTCCAGCAGAGACAGACAGGAAATGAGAAACGGGCAGACAGGATATTGCGTTCTGGTGGCCTGGGGATTAACTGTTTTATCTAAACTAACACACACACACATACCAAGTATCGCACACACACACACACACACACACACACACACCAAGTATCGCACACACACATCGTCGCCATCGCCTCAAACAGAGCATTTATTCTTAGTATCAGGTGTATATACGGCATTGACAGCCACATTACCAGGACCATACATTTTGTTCAGGTTTTTAGTCATTTTGGACAGGTACATTCATAAAGTCTATGTTCAAACAGAGATGGTGTAGTCTGATGTATGGTGTGTAACTGTATAACTGTGAGACTGGCTCTATACGGTCAGAGCAGAAATGTTTCTAACAAATACAGTATTTCTCTCACTGCAGACTCGAGTGGTTATTACAAGACTGCACCGCTTTGCAAATTTCAAGAGCATGCACTGAGCAAGAGGACCTTTGATAATATTAGTTTATCGATGCATGGATGGATATGAAGCACAAATGACAGCATCTGTCAGTGAGTTATTGATGTTTGTACGAGACACCTTATCTCTATTTACACAAACTGTGCATATCAGTGTTTACATGTGGCTGTATAGAGCCCTGTGTGACTGTACTATAGATATATTTATATATATCTTATGTGTGAGTGTGAGTGAGTGGCGGCAGGGGTTGCAAGTATCGTGGGGAATGCTGGGAGATTTTAATAACACAGAAGCAGTGCAGGGAGATTTAATAAAAGGAGATGATGTGATTACTGAACCCTGGCTCTGAGCCATTTTGCTTCACAATGCAATATCCGCCGAAAAGTGTGTGCTCACGCGCACACGCAGTCTGCACAAATATATCTAAGAAACTGATACTTAGCAGAAACTGCCTAAAATATGATGCATATCATTTGTTTTTTTTTATTAATTCCACATAAACACTTGAATGCACTTTAATTTTCTTATGCCTGCACTTGACTTGGTCTGGTCATCCTGAGCCACAGAAGAAACTTTTTTTCAAAATGATCTTGATCATGTCACAATATAGTGATCAACTCTGTGAAAATACAGCCCCTGCAAAGGTACAGAGTTTCACCAAGTGTGTGCACTACTGCAGACGGATCCAGGACTTTAGGTCCGTATATGCTCTGTTTAGAGCAATATTAGCTCTGCAGACAGTTTGTTTTTACTGACTACAGCCTCTCAGCAAAAATAACATACACTTCATATCAGTGGTGCACCATCACTAAAGACGTTTTAGCAAAGATCCGGCGTAAAACACGGTGAAGTGAACAGTGAAGTAAAGTGGACTGTACCAGGCTGATCACGTTAATAAAATATGTTCTACTTTGTATTTATTCCAGTTGTCTCTGATGTCATGCTTTAAGAACAGTACTGTTCTTGTATAGTATCAATACTATACAAGAACAGTACTGTTCTTGTATAGTATCAATACTATACAAGAACAGTACTGTTCTTGTATTGTATCAATACTATACAAGAACAGTACTGTTCTTGTATTGTATCAGTGCTATAGGGTTATGAAAAAGATAGACCCTGTTATGTTAACTTAGCATGCTATTTACTGCTCAACACTAAAAATTGCAACAAAGTGGAACAGGAGGCAGCCCTCTCAGCCTGATCAGAAGAGTTCTTGTATAAATATTTATCAATTATGAACGAGCATAACAAATGTAATCACTCGGAGATGCATACATATTTATGCAATGATTGTGTTGCCGTCCAGGCAATGTTGTGCTTGTCAAAGCTCACGGCAAATCAAAGCCACCTGACACATCTTAGGAGATAATGACGATTCTGTTATTGTGTTTGTATGCCTCCAATTTACAATAAAACACAACAAAGGCGATGATACTTGTCATGCAGTACTAGCACAGTATACATAAAGTACATCCGCTCTACTCTACATGTGAGCTCATAATCAGAGAGCTTGTAATTATGTGTGCCCCCTAACCCCTTCCAATCCACTGGCACTAAGAGTTCTCGAGGTAGATCTCTATCCTCTTCTCACAGTTAGTTTATAAAGATTATCTGCGGATGGTGTGGCAAAACATTTAGAAGTCTTATTTTGGATTATGTGAATTTTCTGCTGAAGCATTTTCATTACACACGACAGCCAAAAATATCAGTCCATTGCAATATATTCAACATTAACCAATAAACAACCACTCTTAATCTGTGCCTTACTGGGTGTGAAATCACTTGTGTGGAAGCCCTATAGTTTTTCATTTTACCATAATAAAGGCTCGAGTGAATGATACTTCTATTAGAGGGATTATGCTGATCTACTTACAGGCCCCCCTCTGTGGTAGTTGCCCCAAGTGGCCTTCATTTGCTGCTGTTGAGTAAATTCCTACCGTGCTGTGTATACACCCTGATTAAAGACTATTGAACTTAACCACTAACTTCACCATCCTTATGTCAAGTACTGCTGGGATGACACTGTTGTGTTTTTTCAATGGCAAAATAGAAGAAATATTGTGTTTTTTTATTTTATGGAGTGCAGAGGAATTTTGACATTTTTTTTTCATTTTGGCTGTTCCACTTGAGAGGTGTACACAGCAAATCACCTGCCTCCATCAAAAATTGTATTGTGATATGAAGTTATGACGATATAACTAATCTGGGAGGATCATGAATCCAGTGCATTCATGTATGCTCTGCTCTTCACGGCCATTTTTACTGTAACAATGCCAGCCCGTGTTCATATTAATAAAAAAATAAATGATGAAATTATGATGAACATTTGATGGTTGTAAAATCTATGATCTTGTCTTAATAAAACCGTAATATTATATTTTTACCATATCGCCCACCTCTACCTTGCATCCTCTGATTGCTTCACTCGACTCCTACCTCTTTGGTCTTCCTCTAGGCCTCCCTCCTCTGTACACATCCAAACCATCTCAACATGGGCACTTTATACATCCAATACATTTCACATGCGGTCTCTCTGATGTACTCTCGCTTCATATTCCAGATTATTTTGCAAGCATATAATTTGACGTGTTTTCCTTATTCAAATTGACAAAGGGACATTTCTGATCTGATCCATGCACCCATAACACAATGTAACACGTGTACGCATGGCTGCTTATAGAGACTTTTGTGTTGTGATCTTAACTTAGCGACACTGTCTTTTGGGGAATTTAGGCACCGTTTGGCAGATGGATTGAGAGAGATTAGCCGTAGCAGCTGCGTTTGGGACAGAATCACAGATTAGAAGCTCTAATGTGCAGACCTGGCTCCAGATTTGGGCACCTTCATATCACTCAGTAAGGGAGCATCCACACACCCAACTGCTCGTGGCCCTAACGTTTTTCTATATTGCTATTTTCTTGGCATTGTTATTGATGATATAGCTGGGCCTAATATTGTTTTGCACCAAATTTATTTTCTCTTATGAATTTTCCATATATCATGAAAAGGGATTTTTATATGTTATTATATTACTTTTTTAATATATGTTTTTTGCTTTGTTTGTTCAAGTACAACCCACAAAAATGTCTATTCACTGTATATTCTTTTTTATTTTGAGTATTCAATTTTATGTTGGATTTATTGTTTGTTTGCAAAGACAATCGGAAAAATCTGTTCAGTTCAGTTTCAGTTCAGTTTAACACTAGTACAACAAAGCAATCCGGAAAGAGTACTTGGAAATAAAACGGACTGTAATGTAATTTTAATTGAAAAATGTCTCCATAGAAACCGGAATGCACTATTAATGGAGAAATTTCTCCATATAAAATGCATTACAGTTTGTTCCATTACCGTGTAGACTTTGTAGAATAGGGGAAAAAAAGTCTATACATACACAAGTATAAAATATTCTTATTTCTTACATCCCATAAACAACACAATATACTGTCAACATTTTGAGAAAATACTGTCATAATCTTTGTAGTCATATTGCCCAGCCCTTGTTATTGTTTATCCTATCAGCCCTTGTTTGTTAATGATATCTTTAAACAGGTAACGTTAGACTGTAGGTATACTGCTCTGTGGGTGTGTGCTTGCGTCCTTATGCATGTGTGTGTGTTTTAGTGTGCATAAGTGAGAGGCGAGAGATTAACCCCATGCTATCCCCAATCCCTGGTTATGAGTTTACAGCGTCTGTCTGGCCATTGCACTGTTTAAACAACAATCTAATTAATCCTGTCTTTATTAGTTTCAGTGAACTGGGGAGGGCAAGAGGGAAACTGGGAATTCTGGCAGAATCGACCCGTGTTGGGAGGGAGGGGGTAAAACGCTAAGTGCGAGAGCTGGGATTTGAAAAGAATTTAGTGGCAGAGAATAAGGCCTAAATAGAAAATGTGAATGTAAAGATGATGCAACAAGAAAGAAGAGGTTATGGGAGTAAAATCACAAAAAGGGTAAAAAAATAATGAATTGTTGGTTATTTTAAACCAAAATTGAAGGAAGGAGCCTAAAGTGAGCACGCAAAGAACAAAAAGATAGACTTGTATCAGGAGACAGCTAACTAACTACTGCCCCCTATTGTGGGAAAACGGAATAGAAACCTCAAAGTAAATGTCATCTATTGTAATTCCTCTTAGCAGATGTTCACCTTGTTGCCTTGTGAATTGGGTAATGTTTATACGACCTTTAATTAAGAGACTATGCTAATCTCTATAACGATTGGAGCTGAGAGAAAATGTATCAAAGGAAGCTTTAATTACAGTGCAATCCTTGACACTCATCTTTATTTAGTCTGGTAGATTTACTTGAGTAACTTTTTGAATAAATTGTACTTTTAAGAGTAATTCTGATACATAGCTTTTACTTTATTTGAGTAATATTATTTTAAAGTAACAATACTCTTACGTGAGTATACATTTGGCTACGCTACAAACTTCTGTACATTATCGAGATATTAGCTTCAATATATATATAATACTACTAGAATATTTGTTTTTGTTATTCTGTTAAAAATGTAAACTGATTTTTGGAAATACCAGAATATTACTACCTTTTATTTCTAATTGAGAGCCATTATTTTTTGAACAGATTTTGTCATCTTCACACAGTGTTAGTTTATTAATTAAATATTACAGACCAGGGGTGTCTGAACTTTAGCCCAAGGACCAAATGCAGCCCACAAAGCAAATTTTTGTGACCCTCTGTGACCTCTCAATTGGCCCAAACTGTCTATGTGTGACTCTACATAATCCAGCTAAAAAAAGATATCTTTCCACTTTTCTGTGTGGTTATAATAAAAACATGCCAGATCATATATGGCCAGAAAACAGATACAACTGAAGGGGACTTTTAGTGAAGTGAAATCGGTCCCACCTGAGCGAGGGGCACTGACAATGTGGCCCTGGGTGAAAAACGCTTGGACACCCCTGTTATAGACCATATGTCTGTGCTCACCCGCAGGCTGTTTGTGAGGAAGTGCAGCTCGTGCCTTCAGGTGATTGGACGCTCGGAGCTGATCATGCGGGTGCTGGGACAGGTGTACCATTTGGGCTGCTTCAGCTGCTGTGAGTGTGAACGGCGGCTGCAGAGAGGTGATGAGTTTGTGTTGAAGGAGGGACAGCTGCTCTGCCGCATGGACTACGAGAAGGAGAGGGAGATGCTTGCAGCCATCAGCCCCACACCAACTGAGTCAGGTAAACCACAAGAAGGTACAGATTAAAGAACTTTCAACAACAACAACAACAACAACAACAACAACAACAAAATAAATAAGGGTTGTTAGGGTTGTTTTGGACACTTCTAGCATTCTTGGCAATTTATATTTTAGAACTTAAAATTTAATTAGCATTTAAACAACTTTTTGAGAGCAGTCTGTTCTGAAAAAGCTCTGAAAAATGTGGATGTCCTTCTTAGGCCCTTCCCCCCCTGGCCACACCCACTTCACAACTACAGCCAATGAAAACAAAGAAAAGTAGAAGAGCGTTCAAGGTGGCTACCTACAGAAATTATGAAATCAAAAAATTCCGGGGGGAAAATTCTGAAAAGGGCCCATTTAAAAGTATGTGAAAATATCGTTGCCGACTCTTGAAGAACTTTGCACAGAGCACTGAACCACATCTTAACACAGGAGTGATTTTGGCGTTGGTCAGCCCAAAACTATGGTGACCTGACATTTATACTCCTACTTTATCATCATCTGTATAACCCCTGCTTCTCATATGGGTTCATTGTTTTGTCTGTTGGCCTTGATCAGTGAAGAGTGAGGATGAGGATGGAGGAGGAGGCTCTGGTGGAGGGAAGGGGGGCGACGAAGGCAAGGAACACAAGAGATCCAAGAGGCCACGCACCATCCTGACCACGCAGCAGAGACGTGCTTTCAAGGCGTCGTTTGAAGTGTCTGCTAAACCCTGTCGCAAGGTACAAGCAATATTCTCAGACACTTTTATTTTGGTTCTAACTTTGTAGAGATTCTGTACATTTCTTCATCATGTTGGTTGAAGTGAATTATAAGGTTCTCTCAGAGGTGGGTAGTACTCAGTTACATTCACTTTTTGAACAAATTATACTCCATAGAGTATCTTTACTGCACAATACTTTTAACTTGAGTCATAATATTTTGAAGTAACTGTACTGTTACTTGAGTAAAATCTTGGAAATCTAGAAAGAGTACTTTTACCCACCTCTGTGTGTCAAATAAGAACATTATATGAAAAATGTGATGATGTGGAAATCGTTTCTTGTGCATTATTATTTATTTATTTTATATTAGTTACCTTATTTAGTTTATCTTTTGAAAATAACCAAATCAGTTTATTATTATTATACTCAGTACTCGAGTAGTTTTTTTCACCCAGTACTTTTCTACTCTTACTCGAGTAATTATGTGAATGAGTACTTTTTACTTTTACTTGAGAAACATTATTTTGAAGTAACGGTACTCTTACTTGAGTAAAATAATTGGCTACTCTACCCACCTCTGTGTTCACTCACACGTTCACTTTTAAGTCATCAACTAATGATTTTGGAGGTTAGGTCCTTGCAGAAGCATTATGTTTGCTGTTTGTATTCATTATTTTCAGAAATGCATTTACTAATTAAAAATGTATGTTCTGTGATCTGGTAAATGTACTTAAGTGTTATGTTATGTACTTGCATAAATCTGTAGGTGAGAGAGACCCTAGCAGCTGAGACTGGGCTGACAGTGCGTGTGGTGCAAGTGTGGTTTCAAAACCAAAGAGCCAAGGTTGGTCACTTCTTGAAACAAAAGCATTTAAATTTGCATGCATAGGTGCATCTCATAATGTGATTTCTTATGTGCCTCAGATGAAAAAAATCGCCCGCAGACAGCAACAACAACAGCAGCAGCAACAGGAACAGGAGCAGCTGGGAGGGAGCCGGCGAGGGCCCAGCAGAGGGGGGCGTCAGAGCAACGACGACAGTGAGGGTAAGAATGTCAAGTGTCAAAACAAGGTTAAAACATACACTTTAATTTAGTTTGACCAAGGGGGGTTGTTGTCTCTACAAAGATGGCTCTAGTACCCATGGTATGGAGGGGATGCTGGGATATCCTGCCCTTCCACGTCAGCAGCTACTTGCGCTGGACATCTATGGGGCAGAGACATTTCGACACGGGCTTACTCCTCCTCAGCTGGGCAGCGAGCAGCTCCATTCCTATGGTAAGGCAAGAAGAAATCAAAAGTGGGCAAACTTTAAGTAACTAAGTAACATTACAAAATGCCTCAAAGTAAAGGTTTTAAACTCTATGCATACAATATGTAAAAAATCATTTATTCAATTGTCAGGAGAGAAAACGTGAATCACAGACGTTGTGCGTGTTCTACAATTGCAAGATACTGTTTACGGTCTAAATGGTAAATAAATAAAGTGGTTGCATCAAGAATATAGAATGTCAACAAACTACGCTGTTGCCCAAAATTTTGGAAAAAAAATTCAAACACATTCCTCTTTTTAATGTCTATTTATGTTCATCAATATTCACCTTATTCCTTCCTTATTATTATTATTCACCTACTCCTCAGAGTTTACAGGAAGTACCCCGGGATTTGACTGAAGAGCGGGACGCCATATTGACAGTATGTACGTCCTGAGGCATTGATCCGTGTCAGGGGCGGCCATACTTGAGATTAGTGACATATGAAAGAGTAATATTGGACATTCTTCTGCATGAACATGTGTTTTCTGTTTAACTGACCAAGGTGGAAGACTTGAAACAACCCCGTTAATATGCCTAGTTTAGTTTGGTCTGATACACATTTGACAGTTGCAGTTGGGTCTCATGTTCACTGTGGTATGTGGTATGTTTGGAGGAGACATATTCCGACTTTATGGGCAACCATGTATTTTTACTATTGCAAGATGAGGCAAATTATGTTTTGTTCTAGGTCGGAGCTCTCCAAGTTCCTCTAGTTATCCCCTAATAAAATCTCTGGTAAATTTACAATGTCATTTGCTTTTACCCCAGACTCAGAGACAGTGTTTCATGACCTGGATAGCGATGGAAGCCTCGGTCACCTTGGAGACTGCCTCCTAGCGACAGGAGACGGTGGGCTCCTGTCGGGCCGAGTGGGAAACCCCATCGACCGCCTCTACTCGATGCAGAACTCCTACTTCACCTCCTGACCCTTATAAACTCCTGCCCTCGACCTTCACTTTCCACCTCAGAGATGCAGCTAATGGGAGCCGGTCCATTGACACGCCTGTGGGAACAATCTCCATAACAAAAAAATAACATGCAAACATTTCTAAGCTTTTATCAATGGCCAAAATAACCAATAACTTAAACATGCATGGTCATAATTACCCATGCATTACAGTAGACTCTCATTTTGCTCCATTGTCTTTCCTATATACTATCATATGCTGGAAATATACATGTGTGAAGACCACAGTTTTAAAAAGTGTTATACTAGTATTGTACTGTTTTATCACAAAATAGAACCAATATATAGAGAAAACAAACCAATTAACGTTTTCTCAACATTAACTAAGATGATGACAAAGGTTGAGGACCACAGGGTCTACATAGGCATAGGATATGAATAACTCTTACAGCTGTAGTCCGGAGGTTTAATCAAATCAGAAACTGTTGAAAAAAGGCAAATAAAAAGACTTTTCTGTGATGTAAAGTAGGTAATCTGTCATCATATTATCTTACTTTAGTCTCTTTCCTGTCCTCTACAGCAACATCAAATCACAACTTGTGGGTTAACACTTTGACCAATAGAAGTTGAGTTTTTTGAGTGGAGCAATAACCCACACGAACTCTGATTTAATGTTGCTGTATAGGTCCGAGGAGGGACTAAAGTAAACCTTGACTACTATTGGCCAAGCATTTTTTCACAATTACTTATTTCCGGAAACCTCCAGGTTTCAGCTTTAATTCAGAACTGGTCACATACTAATGAAGTGTGAAGGACTGCAGCTTATTCCTGACTGTATGGGTTAGTGTACAGTTTTGCTCTCAGGTTTGTGTGTATGTTTATGTTGCCTGGGTTTATACTCAGGATATTGTGCTGGCTTGCCCACTGACTACAAGTACTGCACAGGAACGGTAATGACAGTTGAAATACAGTTTTCACAATAGGCAAATTTCTTCTTTAGCTGTTGCTACGTGACATCTGGACAAATATGTGCCAAAATATTAGAAAAATATATATATAACAGGGTAATTTGAAACGCCTTATAAGGAAACAGGGTCGTCAGGAACTGCTAAGCCTTGCCCTTTCTTATTTAACATAGTCTTAAAGGCGCAGCAATTGAAACTCCAAGACATAGGACACTGGGTATACAACTTTGTACGGCAAAATGTAAATGTGAGTATCACTGTGTTATAATTATTTGTTGTAGTTACCTTCTTGAACATCTAAATAAGATGTTAGGTAGGTATTTTGTACCTTCTGTAATAATAATCTGCTATTTAATCTGTAGCATGATATTTATGTGTCACCGCGTAGGTCTTAAAACAGCACCCACAAGTTGGACAGCGCTCAACGGACAATGTGGTGCGGAGTAAAATAGGATTAGGGTGATATACTGTACGTCTCATTTAGGCACCAGTGGCAAAAGCTTGTGACATTTTACCTGTTGTTATAATCTACTTTAATCTATATTTTTACAGTGAATTTTGTGAATGTAATTTTGTGTGATACTAGGCAAGTTCCTAAGTTTCTCTGAGTTTGTTCAGTAACTGACAGGTGACGTGCTTTGAATGTGATGTTGCTGTATCTTCAATACAATGTGAGGTTTCATCTTTTCTCATGTGTCACAAATTATTTTGTCTTTAATAATTATGCCTGATTATCATATGCCAATAGACTATATATAGGCAGATTTAATTTTTCGCTAGTAATACACTTTTTCCTACAAGTACTAGTATTTGTTAACCATATGGTGTAGGGTTGAGTTGTGGGTGATACGCTTACAAATGTCCCATAATGTAGACAAAATTTTGAGCCCTAATTTGAGCATGTTAAGATACAGAAATGTAAGTGTTGTTACTCTATGGCATTTTTTGTTTCAGTAAACTAGCCAGAGAGCGCTTATTTTACTGTAGGCTTAATATATAGCCGACAACATTCAAACCATCATACGTATACTCCCAAAATATCTCAATCTTCCTGTGACTAGTATATGTAGCATTTTCTAAACCCAGAGTGTAACACACTCACTGATGTACTTTGCCAGCTTTGATAAGTGAACCTGAAAACGTTCTGCTTTGTGGTCACAGGGCACATAACTCACCATCCTCCCTCGGTCTCTCACAGTGGTGCAGCCGATTAGATTTTGACAGGTGCCTCCTCTATTCTTTCCTTCCCAGACTCCCTAGTTCTTAGTCAATGAATGCCTCTGTGTGGGAGCCATACAGTCCAGGTTAATAATTGACAGCCCTAACAAAATAACTGGAGCTGGATATACACACAAAAAAACTGTACAATGAATTATCAAAATGGCTCATAATTTATTACTTATTGGTATCACAGTTCATCCCATACAAAACATGTAGGTGATGTATTTAGCCAAGTTAAATATTACCTACAAATATGCTCACCCCGGAGTTGTGGGTTTGAATCTGGCTCATGATTTTCTGTCACATCTAGACTGTCCTTTCAATTAAAGAACCCGAAATATATTTAAAACGGAGAGAACACCAATTGTCCAGAAATGTTGCTGATGAGTTCCAAACTAGGAAGATCGGTCAACACTACGACGGCTGAGGCATTGCACTTATATCTGGAAATAAAAGAAGGAAATGAGGTTTAATATCACAAAACATCTCTGGAAAAAAACACATCGTCTCCAAGTAATGTGAAGTACACCTTTCAAATGTATAGGAGCCTATGCAGGAATATCATGTAAAGGTGCATTTTTAACAAGGACTCACCCACTTGACTGAGATCAACCGTCTCTGCACATCCAACAAACCGTGCCACATGAGGTGAACAAGAGGTAGGTCTGTCCTGGTTTTCTCTGAGGCAATGCTCAAACTCCACAAACTCTTTTGAGCAGCTTTGTCTGATCTTCTGGATAACTGGGCTTCAACGACAAAATACAAAAGTTTGTCTACAGTGCAAATGAGAATATTGCTATAGGCTTACATACATGATTTTACTTACTGTGAAGACGTGCACTGAGCAACCTTCATCTTCAGCTCGTTACAAGCTTCCTGCCAAGTTGATGGATTTGAAGCCACACATGATCCATATGCCTCCATCTCTTTGTGGCAGTATTTGGTAGTGATATCAAAAGCAGCCTGCCTGAAAAATGTAAGAATTTCACATCATATCCCTTGAACCTACGTGTACATTAATCATAAGTTATGTTTCGTACATATTTCGCGTTGTTTCAAAGCCAAAATAAGCTGATAAATCAAGATAAAACCGTAGTCCTTCAGCTGCACGTGAGAGTATGGTGGTGTGTATTCTACCGCACACACCCCTTTACTCCTGGATTGGCTGAAACATAAACACGGTCAAAGATGTCTTCAATGCGATTGGTTCAGAATCTGTCTGTCTCTCACTAAAAGGGCAACATTAAAGAGACAGTGGCTTGGTAAAATGTCATTTTACAGAGTTTAGAAAGTCAATAATTCCTTAATTTTAGCAGAAGATCCACTATACACATGCCCGGGTGACCTAGACATATAAATATTTAAGTTAATAGATGAACAGCCGTGATTTAAAAAAGTGAACGTCTAAGGTTGCGTGTCTTTACGCTCTGACGTATGCGGAAGCCTCCATCACAGAAAGAGCTATTCAGTAAACGGACTGAAGGCTCGCCCTGGCACCGCTTCATTTGTGGAGTTTTTAGTGGCTTCGGGGAGCCGGTGCTGTGGTGGAGGATAGAGGGGGCCGGGGACAGAGTAAAGTACAATGAACGACGCTAAGAAAGACGGAAGATTGGATACAGATGGGCTCCTGGAACCGGGTGAGGTGCAAATGGCCCCCTCTGTGAACCACAACCAGCATGACAGTGCCGCTGGGGACGAGCTTGTGAGCTCCGTGACGCTCTACAGGCGCAGGCCCCGGGTCCTACACGGCACTGTCCTCCCTTTCTTTGCGGTTCTGTATCCCGGCTGGCTCTACGTGTGGTTAGGAGTGTACGGTGCTACCGAGTATCCGGAGGCAGGCCTCCTGGCGTTAGCGGCCATCGGGATCGCGCACGTCCTCACCGCGCTGTCTGGCTATTGGTCCGTGCACGCGCACTGTTGGCTCACATGTTCAAAGGTAACAAACACTATGTAATAACAACGTAAAATATTATTGTACATATTTTTTTCAAACGCACTGCCTCCCTGCATTATAAATAGAGACCAAAAGTTATGTGCATCAATATCCTTATCTGGACGCTCCCTCGTCATCTGAATGACCCTTAACCCGCGGCATCTCCTCATTCACATGGATGTCCCCCTTAACCGTACACACACATTGAACTCTCTAAGCATAAGGACCTCATCTATCAGGCCCGGACACATCTATGGCCTGTCCGTCCTGTGAGTGGATCCCTCTATCATGTGGTTCTCCCTAAGGTTTTCCTGTCCGTGATGGAGGGTCTAAGGACAGGGGATGTCCTGGGACATTGATTGTCTATTAACTTTGATTACTGTTGGCAATGGCCTTGTTTATTGTTTACATACATCTCTTTTTGTGAAGCCCTCTGAGGTCACTTTGTTGGGCTATACAAATACATTTAATTGAATTAGACAGTTTATGTATAAACTGTAACATGGGTTTTGGATTAGTGTAGCTCACACAGAGTAATAATTTTGTAATTATGAATTAGATTATTTAATTTTTTTACAAGTTTGGATGTAAGCAGAATGCTGTAGACAAGCTACCAGACTCAGAATAGAGTGACTTGACAGCCCGTGTGAATTGGCCACCTGTTTACATCTCCACAGGAACCAGACACAAGGAAGGCTACTCTTGCAAAGGTCATACCCACTCCGAACAATGGTTCAGCTGAGCTGGTGGCACTACAAAGGGACCAGGTCAGTTCACACTGTTGATTTATAATTACACTAAGCTTGTTCACAGTATATGGGAATATGTAATTAACCAAGAGTTTCCTTTTTTGAAAGGATGAAAATGTCGAGGAGATTCTGTCGTTTGAGTTTCAAAAGATCCGCTACACGTTTGATCACAAAGAGAAGAAATGCTTCCTCCCAATAGCATTTCCCTTAGACCACTCACTGGGTTACTTTCAGTCCTGGCGTGGGTACCAAGAAGAGTCAGAGCTCCGAGCAGCAGAAAAGCGATATGGTACTAATCGAGCGGAGATGATGGTCCCAGATTTTCTGGAGCTTTTTAAAGAAAGAGCCACAGCTCCATTCTTTGTTTTTCAGGTATAATTATTACAAAACTGTGTAACATATCAATTTACTTTAACCTAATACACATTTTTTCATTTATCCTATAGGTGTTTTGTGTGGGGCTTTGGTGTTTGGATGAGTACTGGTACTATAGCGTTTTTACATTGTTTATGTTGGTTGCGTTTGAAGCCTCTTTGGTTCAGCAGCAAATGAGAAACATGTCTGAGATACGCCGCATGGGGAACAAGCCTTATATGATCCAGGTTTATCGTAACCGAAAGTGGAGACCATTATCAAGCGATGACCTCGTCCCTGGTGATATCGTGTCAGTAGGTCTGTGTCCACTAAATCTAGTTGTTATTGTACAGTTTAATCATTTTTTGAAACTGTTTGCTTCAAATGTATAATATTGGACTTTCCAGGACGTTCGCCTCAGGACAATTTGGTCCCCTGTGATGTCTTGCTGCTGAGAGGCCGGTGTATTGTGGATGAGGCCATGCTAACAGGAGAATCAGTGCCACAAATGAAGGTTATAGCCAATAAAACACAGTATTTATAACTCTGAAGTAACTTTGGATTACCTAGAATGGGTCATTATTGTTTTAACAAATTGGTATTGGTGCAGGAGCCAGTGGAGGACTTGGACCCAGAGCGTATCTTGGATCTCCAGACTGACTCAAGACTTCATGTAATATCTGGAGGAACTAAGGTGGTCCAGCATAGCCCACCTTTAAAGGCTAGTGCTGGACTAAAACGTAAGTTTTTTTCAATATTTCTTTGTATGGGCTATTTTCTTTAATATTGTATTAATTGTGGAAGCATACTGTATGTTATTTTATACATGCAGCTGTAGACAATGGCTGTGTGGCCTATGTCCTGAGAACTGGGTTCTACACATCGCAGGTGAGCAAACATTTTTATTAGAAAATGTATGTCGATGTTTAATGGTGGTGGGTGTTTTTGTTAAAAAAAACACATTTACAATTGTATCTTCAGGGTAAACTTTTACGAACCATCCTCTTTGGAGTGAAAAGGGTGACAGCAAACAACTTGGAGACTTTTATCTTCATCCTCTTTCTGCTCGTGTTTGCCATTGCTGCAGCTGGTTATGTTTGGGTTGAAGGTAAGGACCACACAAGACTATTTAACAATACCAGAATCAAAGTATCTAATTGTTGCTTATTTAGGGACCAAGGACCTCAGCAGAAATCGCTACAAATTGTTTTTGGAATGCACACTTATCCTCACTTCAGTGGTTCCACCTGAACTTCCCATAGAGCTGTCCTTGGCCGTAAACACGTCTCTGATAGCATTGGCTAAACTTTGTAAGTCCTGCTTTTAAGCATTTTGTGTTGCCAGGTTTTTTTGATTACATGTTTTTTTCTCTTCCATTTTTAGATGTGTTTTGTACAGAGCCTTTCCGGATACCATTTGCTGGCAAAGTTGAAATATGCTGTTTTGATAAAACGGGAACCCTAACCAGTGATAGTCTGGTAGTTCGAGGTGTAGCGGGACTACGGTAAATTCTAAAGTGAATTGAGAGTTACGCCAATAATGTGACTGATCTTATACTAATGAGTTATTTGTTGTTTCTGTGACAGAGAAGGGAAGGAGGTGACTCCTGTGTCAGAGATCCCAGTTGAAACACACAGAGTAGTGGCCACATGTCATTCTCTGGTCACTCTGGATGATGGGCAGCTGGTTGGAGATCCTCTGGAAAAGGCCATGTTGACTGCTGCTGACTGGACCCTCACCAAAGGTATTGCATTATAATGTTGCCTTATACTGTTTGTTTGTGATGACCTTATTTGCCCATGTCAAATTAATATTTCTTGGGTCTTACTTTCTTTCTTCTTTGCTTAGATGAAAAGGTATTCCCTCGTGGCATTAAAACACAAGGACTGAAGATTCACCAGCGCTTCCACTTTGCCAGCGCCCTGAAGAGGATGTCTGTCTTGGCCTCGTATGAAAAACTGGGCTCAACTGAACTCTGCTACATTTCCACTGTCAAAGGAGCTCCGGAGACCCTCAGAGGAATGGTAAATTATGTGACTTTCCTAGTTGAGTTATACCTTAACTAACTAGATGAACTGTATAATAATGTTGTTTGTCGTGATTGCAGTTTGCTCAGTGTCCAGTGAGTTATGATGATGTCCACAAAGAAATGTCAAGGGAAGGGGCAAGAG
Organism: Philypnodon macrostomus; assembly: GCA_036025475.1. NCBI lineage: Eukaryota > Metazoa > Chordata > Actinopteri > Gobiiformes > Eleotridae > Philypnodon > Philypnodon macrostomus. Next base: position 31,187 of record JAVQKC010157243.1, read on the forward strand.
TGTTGGCCCTGGGTTACAAAGAGTTGGGACACCTCAGTCACCAGCAGGTTTTTACTTTTTAAAACTATTGAGACCTTGTAATTTTTGCAAATGCAGTATTTATTTATTTATACTGTATGTCTGACTTACCTGTAGGTTCGAGAAATGGGACGTGATGCTCTGGAGTGTAATTTACATTTTGCCGGGTTCATGGTTGTGTCCTGTCCACTCAAGAATGACAGTAAAGCTGTCATTAGAGAGATCCAGGAAGCATCTCATCATGTAATTAACCCTAAATCAAAATTTACATAACTTTTACTATCTGTATTTTCAAAGAATGTGTTTTTGTTTGTTGTCAGGTGGTGATGATAACAGGTGATAATCCTCTAACTGCCTGCCATGTTGCAAGAGAGCTGCATTTCATTCAGAAAGAACACACCCTTGTATTACAACAGATCCCTGGACAAGGTATGTTTATTTAAAATTACCCACAATAATAACTTTTAATGGTGTTTTTGCCATTAACAATGCAATATTTCTTCAGCTCATTGGCAGTGGGAATCCATCGATGGCACAGTGTGTGTGCCAATGCCCCCTCCCACAGTCTCTGCTTTTGTGCATACGTTTGATTTATGTGTAACTGGAGAAGGTTTGACAAGACTGAGCTACGAGCCTCGTTTACTACACAGCCTTTTACCTCATATACAAGTGTTTGCCCGCGTCAGTCCCAAACAGAAGGTTTGCTATGAAAAAGTGTTGATATTCTGCATTTTGTTCTGTAGTAGTATATTAAAGTAATTACATTTTCTCTGTAAACTGAAAATGCTAAAAGTAGTGTATATTTTTTATTTCAGGAATTTGTAATCACTAGCCTTAAGGGACTCGGTTATGTGACACTGATGTGTGGAGATGGCACAAATGATGTTGGAGCACTAAAACATGCGCACATAGGTAAAGTTTTTACATTACATTACTTTACATTACGTAACAGTATCATTACATTAACTTTACATTAACATTACATTTACATTACATTCACATTACATTAACATTACATTAATATTACATTAACATTACATTAACATTACATTTATATTACATTCACATTTACATTACATTGATATTACATTCACATTTACATTACATTAACATTAACATATTTATAATAATCTGTTTGTCTGTCTTGTAGGTGTTGCTCTGTTAGCAAATGCTCCAGAGCGCATCCCTGACAAAAAGAAAAGGGGAAAAGAAAAGGACACACCACCAGCAGAAGCCAGACCAGTTCCACCGGTCGCTTCAGGAGGAAAACTCAGCTCCAGAGCAGCCAGGCAGAGAGTGATGGCTCAGAGGGAGGAGCAGCTCGCAGCACAAAAGGTATATTATTTCAGGAATTATTGCCTTGATGATTTAATGCAGTACCCTTTGTATTTTATTATCATGTGTTGTGTTTTAACAGGAGAGAATCAGTCAAGTTTTAAGAGAACTTGAAGAGGATCAGATCCAAGTTGTGAAATTGGGAGATGCATCCATTGCTGCTCCCTTTACGTCAAAACTCTCTTCAATTCAATGCAGTAAGTGCCAATAAAAATGAAACACCCAAATATGATGATGTACATCTCTAAACCTGTGTGCTGTTCTCTCCAGTTTGCCATGTAATCAAGCAAGGACGCTGCACTTTAGTGACAACACTACAGATGTTCAAGATCCTTGCTCTAAATGCCTTGGTGCTGGCCTACAGTCAGTCAGTGCTCTACCTTGAAGGGGTCAAGTTTAGTGATTTCCAGGCGACACTACAGGGTCTGCTTTTAGCTGGGTGCTTTCTCTTTATTTCTAGATCAAAGGTAATAATTTGTGTCTAGAACATTATTGTATTTTATGTGTACTGTATTATCTGAATATAACAATATTTTGTGTCCATACAGCCTCTGAAAACACTATCTCGAGAGCGGCCATTGCCAAACATCTTCAATCTTTACACAGTGCTGACTGTGTTGCTGCAGTTCGCAGTTCATTTTTGTAGTCTTGTTTATCTGTACAGAGAAGCACAGGACAGGAGTCCTCCCAGGTACTCTACTTTTTATGTCTTTCACAACATATTTACTGAACATTGCTAAGCCATGATTTTTTTTAGATTGGAGCAGTTTGTTGATCTGTATAAAGAGTTTGAGCCCAGTCTAATCAACAGCACGGTCTACATCATGTCCATGGCCATGCAGATGGCTACCTTTGCTATAAATTACAAGGTACAAGGCTTTCAAATCACTTTACAGTATGTACCTTTTATAACCTATAGTGTAATTTTGTAATATTAATCATTACTTCTTATAAAAGGGTCACCCTTTCATGGAGTCTCTCAGTGAGAACCGACCATTACTTTGGAGTATTGCTCTGTCGGGTTTGGCGATAGTGGGACTTCTCTCTGGATCCTCGCCTGAATTTAATAAACAGTTTGCTCTTGTAGATATTCCAACAGAGGTCAGTAGTTGTAATCTACTTCATTTTGTTGTTCTAGACGTATACATTGTGAATTACCCTGTTAACCTTTATTTGTTTCCCACAGTTTAAATTCACCATCGCCCAGGTTCTGGTTGTGGACTTTGTTTCTGCTCTGTTGGTGGACCGTGTACTTCAGCTCTTTTTGGGAAAAGGAACTCTTAGCCTGCCTTCTTGAACCTAGTGCCAACAGCGACTGCTGCCCTGAGCAACCAAACATTAAAGGGAGAAGAAATTACTGTTTTTGGAGAATTACGCTGTTGTGACCTTCACCAACAGCCAGGACACATACCGTACCCCTTTGTAATATTACATTGCCCCCATCAAACCATCAAATTGTTTATAGAAGTCATCAGTTCTGCTTTGTTTATCATAACATATACTTTTCTATCATTCTCTTTCTTACTCGTTCCCTACTGCTATAACGGTCAAGACAGCAGTATTGAGTATTGGGTGAGACTGTGTGCCAGGTAGAATGCAACGCAGGGACAATGGGGCATTCTCCACCAGAACTGCAAAGTGTTTTTGACTTTTGATTCCTTTTCTTCCTTGATTTTTGTAAAGTAAAAACATCTTTAACAGACTTATAAAAAAAACTTCAAGAGATGAGTGCTTTTTTAATCAACATTAAAGTGATGTTGCCTTATGTGAGTGCTAAAAATACCCAATATTCCACTATTCATTTCTCACCTGATAAGTAAAGGTCATCTGCACAGGGATATAAATGGATATAGCTAGAAGAAACAAACCAAAACATTGACATGGTTACACATCAATGACTTCTGACCCTTAATAATGAGAAAATGAAAAGGATGCACATTATGTAAATAATCTTAGTCTTTTTTTCTGATATGTTTACTTTTATTTTTTACATAAAATAAAGCTGTTTTAAGACGCAATGTGTTGCCGTTTGGCGACCTCTGGTGGCAACGCACTTTACATTACGCTTCTGAGCATGTAACTTGAAAGCATCAGCCAGCTAAACTTAGATATTTAGATTTTGTATCATTATATTTGTAATGACATCGCTTTTAATCCAGTTGGAGTACATTTACGTCGCTAGACGATTTTAGAACTACATATCCCACAGTGCAACGCGCCGTATGTAGACTGTTGGGCGCGCTGTGACGAAAACACTTCAAACAAAAATGGCGGAGAAACATTTGAAAACCGAAGAAAGCAGGTTTGTATTTTAGCAAAAGTATCATCAAAGCATCGATGGTCTTGTATCAAGGCTCTTGTAGTGTTTGACATAGCGTGTTATGTAGTTACAAATTGTGCGTAGCTTGCGTTTAAAAAAACTGACATTTTAGACTTCACTCAAAACTGTCTTTCAGCTGTGGTGGGAGTACCGTGTCTGATCAAGTGGAGCAAGAGGAGGTAAAATTAAAATGGTATCCGAGAAAAGTAAAGCGTTGAGCTATGTGTAATATAACTTTTGTTTTTGTTAAGATCAAATCAACCACACGGGCTGTCAAAAGATGTTCATCTGAAAATATCGCTCCTCCGCTCAAGTCTCCCCGCACCGACATCCCGTCCCCAGAAGCAGATGGACGACCAGAGAAGGATCAACAGGACTTACAATCTGAAAATACAGCTGAATGTTCAAGTCCCACTGCGAGAAGGAAGTCCTGGAGAAGGGCCACGTTAAGTCGGCGCTCTCTCCCGGCCCTGCCCAACCCCTATCAGGGTATGGTGGTATCAATTGGCATGCACTGGAATGTTTATTTGGTGAATAAAATATAGACAATAATATATGTGTATCGGTGTAGTTCTTTGCAGGAGCATAAGCACATCTTTGTCACCGCAAGAAAGGCTGGAAAAGTTAATGGAGGCTTCAATGAGGGTAAGTCTAAACCTTTACTACATGTATTAGATATTATTAAAAGTGGTAAAGTTTTGGATTTGAAGTTGAGTTTTTGTTTATGTAGTTGGTATAGCTTCGGTATAACAAAACTTTTACTGGATATATTTATGTTGTGCTGCATAATAGCATTTTCTGTTCTCACGTCATTGTTTAAACTCTTAGGTTCTCTGAAGAAACATTAATAGTGATGTTTAAAAACTCTAATGACATGTTTATTTGATTATTTTTAATTCTAGCTTGCAATTGACAGAACTCAAAACTCACTCAAGACGGCAACAAACTCTTCCTTGGATTCTTTTCAAATAAAAGGTTGAAGCTTTTCTCGTGTTGTTCAATGTATATTTTTGCAGTTAGCATTTGTACATGTAATTTATTTGTATCTTTATTTTATATCTGTAGTTGAGCACATGCAAAAAGAATGGGATTGTCTGGCCAAAAGTATTTGCACTGAATCTCATGGACCTCAACTTAACGGCAATGCAGCAAGGTACTGATATTACAGCACTTTTAATACATATTGAACCAGAGGGTAGTCGGTTCGAATCCCCGCCCGAGCGTATACTGTCGTCGTGTCTCTGGGCAAGACACTTAACCCACATTGCCTATGAATCAATGTGTTTGTGTGTTTGGTGGACTCCGGTGTGACTGAGGAGTGAAAAGCACTATATAAAACCAATGCATGAATGTGGTTGTGTGATTGGGGTTTTGGTGGTGGTCGGAGGGGCCGTAGGCGCAAACTGGCAGCCACGCTTCCGTCAGTGTGCGCCAGGGCAGCTGTGGCTACATAGTAGCTTACCAACATCAGGTGTGACTGTAGAGTGAATGAATAGTACAAAATATGTAAAGCGCTTTGGGTGTCTTGAAAAGCGCTATATAAATTAAAGTTGTTATTATTAATTAATATTTTGAATGTTTTGTTCTGCTTAAACTCCTTACAGTTTGGGTGAAGCTTCAGCGCAAAGTGCAATGGAAAAAATAAAAACCACCGTTAAAAGGTAAATTAGTGTGTTCATTTTTTGTGCTTGCATTTATGTACTTAAGTGTTTTGGTTGTGTTTCAGACTTGAAGCTGAAAGTGAATCTTGGGAAACATTGCTGAAGAAACACAAGGATAAAGCAGAACAGTTACAAAGGTAAGCGTGTACAGGTTGGCTGCTAGACATTCTTGATCAAACCGTTGTGTATTAACAGTCTGTTCATTTTAGGAAAGTACAAAAAGCACAAGAAAACGGTATTACACCAGACTCTACATCTTTGTCTCTGTCTTCACAACATCAAGTAATACTGAGCAAACCCAACTATAACACTGTCCTCAGCAAACAGCAGCCCATGCTTCAGACAATGGCCTTGATTGTAAGAACCATTCAGTGTCTGTTATCAATGATCATGTGTTGTTCAGACGTGCAACTATTAAAATGTAACATTGTGTTTTTTCCCCTAATCTTCAGATGGACACACAGTGCAAAATGGTTAAAAATCTTCTTTCTATCAAAGACCAGTCACAGTTAGTGGTGAAGGAGGCCAGCGGACAGTTGGGTAAATACTATATCTGTAGACGGGTTTTATTATATCATTTTCTCAGACATTTTTATACCAATGTTTGTTTTCTTATAGACACTTAAAGCTTGCTTATATTTTAACAGCTGCAGCGTCTGGACTCCATGACCTGACCTGGTCAAGAACCCAATCACAGGACCTTTAACCTCTGCGATGCAATAGACACTAATCAATAATCACTGGCCCACAGCCTATGACTCTCAGACCTGGATACAACCTTTATTCGATGTACTCACGGTGTTTTATGTTTTTATATGTGATGTAAAAAAAATCCAGGTAAAATAAATAACCTTTTAGATATTGCTCTAGTTGTTTTCTCTGCTTTTTACATCAAACACTGGTAATGCACGTGGTTCAACAGCAGGTGGCAGTGGCAGGCTACACAATATAGTGACGAGCGTGTTGGTGGCCAAAGCAGGCATTTCTATCAAAAATAGCATAATTAACCTGCAAAGCAAAATTTTCAACATTATGAAATAGATTTACAATTTTACCAATTAGGAATGCTGGCAAGAGAAATAATGTTTGGCAATTATCAACCAAACATTTTTTATTGAAGGCCTATATTAAAGTATATCACTGTTGTCATCCAATTTGCAAAACAAAACCGATTTTCTCGTGGTTTAAGTGTATTTTTTGATAGGGTACACAATTTAACAATTAATTAGAACATGTATTCACATTTTAACCCAGCTCAATACAGTTGTCCTGACTGAAACAGACTATAATATGACAGTGTGAATACCTGTATACCACACTTGGTTTTACTGTCAGTCCATGCTTGTCCTCTATGCTCATCTTCAGTCACATTTGCTTGTTTTGTGTGTCATCTATTTCACTTCATCGGTGTCCCCTGACCATTGAGGAGCAGGCCCCTCCCCCACTGTGACTCACCCCCATCTCTCGCACTAGGCTGGGGCACTGATGCAGAACGAAGCTTTGACATTGTACCAGTCACTCAAAAGCTTTGTTTGCTATCATTTCATGTCTCTTCGTGGAGTCGTTCACTCATATATGTATTAATAAGCAATTTGTTTCTTTGGTGTTAACAGCTGGGGGAGGGCCCATATCAGAGTTAGTATATATATGTATTAAAAAAACTACTTTTGCGTCATGCTTTAGGGAAAATACATTGATACAATTGCAAAAGAGCAAGTGTAATAGGTTGCAACTAATGTGTAATATACAAATTTAATGTAAACAATGAGAAATTAAAATGTAATAAAGACTAAATAAAATCGTTAATATTTTGCTTGTAGATATGAAGCAGCTTCAGACGAGTGTAAAAGTAGCAAGAATCAAACTAGATCAAATTTGTCCACAAAAAATTTAAACTAGGTAACAAAATACCAAATAAACAATGCATATTCAAAATGAAAATGAGAAAATAAATAGACCATACAATATGTTCAAGGCTGTACATTCAGAAATTTCCTTGTGATTGTGTTCAAGAGAGTAACTAGAATACCATATAGGGACAAGCAAAGGCAAGACAAGTGGGGTTATGACCATGAGAGCTGTGAGCAAAGGGAGGATGGAGGCCCAGCAGGAGAGATCGATTCTTATTTAGATGAAAATGAGGCTTGATGCTCGTGAGGTGAGAGGAGGGCAGCTTTCGCATCCAAATGAAAAGAAGTTCCCTAGAAATGATCCTTAAATGAATCACTGACAATGAAGAAAGTTTTCAAAGCCAATGGCACTTTTTCACTTTTTAGGAAGAACTCTTGACTGATAATGCCCCTGGGGGTGATATGGTAACAACCAGTTTTGCATTTAATTGTATCAGAAAGGGAGCTTTAGTGGCCCGCAGTGTGCCCTGTTAAAAGGCAGTTTGGCCATTTGGTGTGGTGTCATGCAAATGGGATATTTATTTGATGTGTTTGTCTCAATAAGAAAGCTAGAACTGGGAACTTTATCACATTTGGTCACAATTACAACCAGTAAAATCTCTGTATACAGACATACAACAATTACTGTTTGCGTTTTACTGTAGCGATACTTTATTCTCTCTAACTTTAGATTGATTAGCTCCAGATTGTAGTAGATGGATGTGTGGAGAGTCAGCATAAAACAGTGCCAGTTTGGTGCTACTGCCTCATGCACACACCCATCATGTCTTCTCAGTATACAGCAGCTATACACACTGGCTACAGCTCCACATCCATCCACCATTCGTCTTGGAGAGCTGTCTCTCTGATCTGAGTGATAAACTACAGCAGAATTGCCCAGTTTGCAAAAAACAAGGACACTTGTTTTCAATCTGTGCTGTCAACATTTTCATACCGAGAACTGATGGGATGTTTCATTCATGGGGCTTGAGGGGAAGACACTGTTGGAGATAGAGGCCATAGTCCTTCCTTTCAGAATGGGTCCTGATGTCTAAAATGATCTAAACATTAAAATTAATAATTATAGGGTATTATAAGCGACTTCTCAAAGTGTGTTTTAGGGATTCACAGGGATTGAAAACACAATATTGAAGTTATAAGATCAGTCCTAATTTTGACACAATCAAAACTAACTAAAAATAGTATATCATAATAGCAGTGACTTACAGTGTCTTACATGTGCATTTGCAAAGAAACTGGTGTGATGTTTCATTCATTTGTAAGATTGAGAACATCACAGTTAGAGGCCAAACCTTTCCAGGGAGAAGCATCCTATTATTTCAATCTGAATATACTTTATACAGCCGATTACATTTTATAACAGAGCAGTGTCGTACTGTGTCAAAATGTGTTTTTGTAGAGCAACTGATGGGATGTTTTATAAAAAAAACACTAGTATTGGAGTTGTTATACACCAATCTCCTTCCCAATAAGACGGGTCCTATTTTTTTACACAATCTGAACAGACTTTATGCAGCCTATTACATTTTATAACAGGGTATTAAAATCACAGTGACTTACAACGTCAAAATGTTTTTATCTGCAGAGAAACTGAAGGTATGTTTAATTTACAGGAGATTAAAGTAGGAGCCAAAACTCCTTGTTGGTCCTTATTTATCCATTAGCAAGACAATATTTAATCTAACTATGGCTTTTTTAAATACAGTATTAAAATGGAAGTGAATCAGAACATGAATATTTGCAGAGACTAATAATATGTTTCATTCATGGAGGCATGAGTTATAGGCCAAACTCATTCCTGTTAAGATTATATTGGGTTTGGTAGTTATTTCAGCTAACCCTAAGGCATATTTCAATGACCTAAGCTTACACCTATTACACTGTTATGACCCAATTAAGGCATATCTGTTTATCATTAGTGTTATCAAGCCATTAGGAACTATTACCATAAACTAACCGGAATTCCAGTATAGGCTGAAGCTCAAGACTTTTGTTATCAATGAATTAGGGGTGGGTTTGTCTTATCCAACCGACTATAAGTTATTAATATGAAAGAGCCAAAAGACTGGTGACGCAAGAAGGTGTTACCAATAAAAGCCATACAAAAGGAGCTCACCTGAGAAAAGGCTTTGAAATGTAGGTCAGCCCAACTAGGATTTTAGATACATCGGAATTGTATACGCGGGTTTTTTTGCATTGATTAATTAGAGGTATCTATTCTAGCACCAACAGCTCAGTTATCTGCGATGGTCCACCCACCCGCAGACTCTGCTGCTATGAGTTCAATGGTCAACGCAGCTCACTACATCCCACATACTCCCGCGACATCAACAACAATGGCAAACCGTGCTCTGTTTTGGTAGGAGCGTCTTTGTTGGGGCTAAGCGGCCTGAAAACTCGTTCATTCTGGTCCGCACCTCGTTTTTATTTTGTGATATTACCGGAGCGGGGTCTGGCAGCAGGGTTTTCCGTCTTTATATTGTTTCTGAAAATGTGCGCGGCGCTGTTGGCGAGCTTACACAGTCCGTGCATGTGCGTCCTCCTCACTGCCTTTCTACTGCTGGGCTACAGCTACTAACCCAGCCTAGCCGCTTTTGCTCGGTGTTAGCTTGCGTTAGCCTGGTTGCTCACTGAAATATACCACAGGCGAATGTAAAACGACTGTGCAGTCTTTTTTATGACCATATTTCCACTGCGTTTATCGATTATTACCACCGGGAGAGGTAATTACTATTGTATGATTTGTTGAAAAGACTTTGCTGGCTAGCTCGCAAGCTAGCTATTTGCGTTTTTTTTTTCTTCGACTGGGGAAAACGGCGAGTTTTCTTTGAAAGTATGGATGACCCGACTAGGATGTTGTCGGGATTGACCGGACTCAGTGGACTAGCACAAGCCGATGTTGGCGACCCAGACGCGATCAGAAAACAGTCGCTCGGCCAACCTCAGCAAGACATCGGGGATATCCTACAGCAAATAATGGCTATCACGGACGAAAGCCTGGACGAAGCACAGGCCAGGTAAGAAGAGCCATTTTCCACTTAGTAAAGAAAGCTAGGCTAGTGTGCTGGTTTATTCTTTCTGTGTGCCGTTCACTCACGGTTATGTGTACATTAATACATTATCCTGCATGCGAGTCCCTGTTAAACCAGTATGTTTAGTGCACAACTTGACCAGCAACATAACAGAGCAGCTTGAAGAAGGCTCTTTGTTACTTCACCTCTTCCTTTATTTGCCAAAGCACTCGGAAAATACCTTCGTATGAATGCTCCTTCACCTTTTGTTTGACACATAAAAGTTTTCAATCCATCGGACTGTTTCACTGTGAACGACAACTGGTTAAACCGCTTGTGCTTGAGTGGAAATCATTTAAACTTTTGCTTTATGTATACAGTGGGGAATGACATGGAGCTCTGTGGCAGGGTTAAAACTTTGCAAATGCACAAACATATTAATACACGTATTGCTTACAAACACTGTGACTACACGTATCAACATTTCGATCATTAAATGAATCCTTAACTTCACTTTGCGATATGCAAACATTACATACAGCATAAATTAAGATACTCTGGCCTCACATCTGTATGACCATCCTTGTTTGTGATGACAGCAATCACTCATTCATGAATCTCAGTTTTTCTCAGTATTTCTGCGAATAATTATTACCAGTAGTTTGCGCCGCGGTGTGCAAATGACCTGAGCTCATTTGCCATGTGGCTTGAAGAGCATAAGGTCAGTTTCAGATGAAGCGTCAGTATTTCAACAATAGACAACTGTCCAGTGCAAGAGTGTGGCCTCACTGTGATGTGTCATTAGCTAGTGATTTTCCACCCCACATTTGACCACCTGGTTCTCTTAATTAATTCACTCCTCTTTCACTCCCTCCCTCCCTGGTGTTCATCCTTTTCATTGTGTGCTGGGTGCAATCAATTCTCCTATAATGTGTACGCGAGTGCAGCTGTCCGCAAATCGAGTTTCTATTAATGAGATGGTGGCGAGGGGGAGGGAGGATGCTACACAGGCAACCTATGAACAACACTGAATATTACATTTTCAGTCCAACTATAATCTCTTAATTATGTCTCAATATTGCAGCCACTCTAGTTTACGGTACGTTTTATAGCCTGAACTCCAAAAATTAATATGGCTTTTTGTAATGAGCAAAACTTAGAGACTGGGATTAATCTGAATAGCTAGTCCTAATCTAGTAGGTTGTTTGTTGTAGGGCTAATCAATGTCAGTCAAGCGTCAATCCGTGGCATTTGATGTGCATTAATGGTGTATATATATATGCTATCTCATGTTTGTGGTGCAGAAATGTGTTGCGAACTTCAAAGCCCTAGTTTTATGCAGTAAGCAAGAAGTATGTTTAAAAAAGAGTCTAGTTGCAGATGTAAATTGTAGACCACTTTCAGCTTCATCTTCTCACTCAGATACTGGACAGCATTGGGATGTGATCCTATGAGCACCTCTTGGATAGCCCCTTATTCTTGAACTGATCAAATGTTTAACAACCTGTGTTACATATGACTTGCACACTCAACCAGGAAATGTACGTTGCCCATAATAGTTACTGCTGCTCTGTGTTGCTTCATTTTGTAACGGTTTGGCTATAAACCCAATGTTTCTTCTCAAATTATAGTGACAGCCTAATCCCTGTAACCAGCCCACCATCTACACAGATGGAGTGGATCTTTCTCCAAGTGGGGAAAAAATTAAATTAGTTTGTATTAACTGCGGAATGTGGTGCCCAGTAATGATGACCTTGAGGTTTAGCATCATTACCTGTCCCACAGTGCAAGGCGTTATAATGATAGCAGACACTTGCACGTTCACACCAGAGCATCAACACAATCAAGATGCGTTGTAGTTAAAACGCCACTTCTCATATACTGTGGAGTTTACACTTAAATGTGGTTCCTATGCATTTGGTAACTGTGCATAGGGGATTGGACATGGGCAATACAGAGAAAAACATTCAATATTCGATAATAATGTAATATTAAAATAGAAATGGAGCCTTTAATTTCTAGTTAAAATTGCTTCAAAATCAAAACATAAGACATTATTAACAGAATCATGCCAAAAATATTACCTGGAATGATTTTGACAATGTGATGTAAGAACCATGGTGTTATTGCAATGTATATTTTTTTTATATATTTTTTGCAGTACAGATTTAGCCTTTGCTGATATTGCCATAACAATATTGTTTACATTTGTGCCCTAGTTTCTATGCATTTAAAAGTGAACCAACATAGAACAGGACCTTCTTTATTATAATCGCTTTCAGTCTCGGCTGTTTTTCTCATTCCTCTGTCTTTTTTTTTCTTTTTTTTTTATACAGGAAGCATGCCCTGAACTGTCACAGGATGAAGCCAGCCCTCTTCAGCGTACTCTGTGAGATCAAAGAGAAGACGGGTGAGTTCACATTGCACTTGTTCCCTTTGTGTTATATGCACTATGCACGAGACTTGTAACCTAATACTCAAATGTATTGTACAATTGCTCAACTAATGATTTTATGTTCACTACAAGGATAAATCCATTTTCGGGATTACGTATATATGTATGTATAGAAACTTAACCTATGTTTGCCCTGTGACCAGATTTCTACTCTGCCCAGCTGAAACTAATTTTAGTGGATCAGGTCCTTTGAAACTTGAGGCACACTCTGTGACTTGTTACACATTGTAAATCATATTCAATTTACAGCAGCTGTGGCTATAACTATAGTCTTCATACCAGCATCCTTTGCAAACCTGTACAAGGTAAAGTGGCAATAACGGAGGCTTTGAATGATGTAAAATACACACGGCATGTTTTGCAATAAGGGATTTCAGATGTTCTTTTATGCAATAGCAACACTTTTTTATCGAAGTACTTGCTCCGAGTCATTAAATTATTCAGGGTAAACAAGCTCCTTATTTGCCTCTTGTTAGTTATTCCAGTCAGCTTTCTGCCAGAATGTAGTGTATTTCAAAGGGAGGCCTGGGCTGGTTGGCAGATTGATGGTTATGGTAGTGGGAATGGGGCAGCCTTTTGAATCCTCTCCCTCTGCAAGCCTCTTTATTTTTTTTTCTTGTTCATACTATGTGCTTTCTCTCAATCACCACTAGCCTTTGTGTGTATCTCTTCTCAAAACCGAGCCTGTCTTGTTCAAATACAATTTGAAAATGCTGCACTGCCTGCCTGTTGTGGCCCTCTGTCAATAATGTATTATAGCTCTCCAGTGATTGGAAGAAAAGTAAAGGCTAGGCTTGAGTGAGTGGGGCAGGGTACACTGTTTCCCAGGCAACCAGTGGTCTTATTTACCCTAATGCCATTCACTTTGATTTTCACATTTAGTCTCCTACTAAACCAGAGAAAATGTCTATACTTGTACAGTAGGAAGGTTTAGATGAGAAATTGTGCAGTTGTGAAGTAAAGCTGCACAATATTTATCATAATATTCAAAGCAAGAAACTAAATCTATCTCAATCCATCTGACAGAATTTTATATCCAGAATAGAGGTGTCAAATCTACTGTCTTATTCTTCTTATTATTATTATATACTATTTCCTGGTCCTGGTTTTTGGTCCTAATTTAGTTCTCATTTGCTTCTGGAATGAAGTCCTGGTTTAGCCTTTTGGATGTTGTTTATACAGTTTGACTGGTAAATCCGAAGTCATCCATTGGCTTAAATTTAGTGGGTGTTATTATGTCAAAAAGCATATTCAAATAGAGCCAGTCACTTCAGTATTGCAATACTCAACATAGTTAGAGCATATTTCATCCCTCGTGTTAAGTCGGTTTAACACAGTTGAGCTGAAAATATTAACAGTGAGATAAAGGGACTGTGGTAGTTCTCTACTGGCCATCTGCATTGTACCTGCACATTTCTATGCTGCTCCTTGGACCCCCTGCAGGCCCCTTCTGCCCTACTGGTATGTGAATTTAGTTTGCACACTACTATACCCAACCAAACCCAATCAGTAATCTTCCTGTCGTATCGCTGCAGACTTTTTTCCACTAATAAACATTCACTGGTTGCTTGCCTGTACTCCCACATACACACTCTTACATTGAACAAGGATAAAAGCAAAAAAGCCCTAAGAGTCTTCTTGGGTCTCTGTACTGCTTCGGTCTTGTCCTCTACCCCCTCCCTCCCAGCTCTGTGCCTCTTCGCTCCCATTCTTGAAAGAGAAGACTTGCTCTGAACTCGCGGCTTTGATATGGTAATGTAATGGTGCTGGGATGGGGGAGGAGGGGAAGGGGTAGAGGGGGAGAGTGGGGGATGGGACGGTGAATTCCTCCGAGTGCTGCAGTTGGTTAGATTGTTTTCATTGTAAAGGAAATGTTCGGGGAGAAAAAAGCCAGCTCTAACCTCTACATAATTTTTTATTTATTTTTTTACAATATGTGACATGATTACATTTGTGTTAAAATGTTAGTATCTTTCCAAAACAAGACATTGCGTAGTTTTGGGCAAGACAAGAAGACGATCAAAGTTTGAGAGCTAGTTTTCTTCTCCCTCAGTTCAGTCTCTTGGGTTTTTCACTGTAAAAATAGCTCTTGGTGCAATGGGACAGCTTATGCCAAAATCTCTTCTCACAAGCCACCACCACCGCACACGTTTTTCATTCAGTTTTGTGCATGTTTTGGGTATTTCTCAACCCCGTATTTCAGATTCCTGGTGCTGGAAAGACGAAAAAAACTGTGAATAGTAGTCTGTCACCCGGTCACACAAAGCTATAGTCTTTTCTGTGTAGACGACAAAGACATCCTAAATCCTTTCCTCCTTTATCCCCTTCACCTGGGCAAGTTCACACCTTGTCACTTGCCACTCATCTTGATAAGCTGTCTGATAAACAACTCGGTAGGATAATGCAGATTAGTTAGCTTCATTGGCAAAAAAAAAGGCTTAGCTTAACATCTTTCGGATACCTAACAAAAACATCTCTTGTGAAAATTAACTATATGTTTTTGAAAATGGTAAACATTTTTAATTTAGATTTAACAAAATGCACTGAAATAACTAACACAGAATACAGCTTGTATGTTTTCAAAGCCTCCTGCTGACAGGTCATCATCAGATCCTATTACAGCCTTGACAAGATGGATGACTAGCCCAATGCTACCAACTCTGTAAACTTTACTGAATCATGTTGGTGCATTTAGTTGACACAAATGTAATATAGCCATAATCATCAAATCAACAAACTAGGCTCCGGCAATATTAAAAAATCTTACTGTGTGTTGACTAATGTTGTTGTAATGGTATGATTGGCAATATTTAGATGCCTTTTACAAGTTGAAGGCATTGTAGTCACTCAATTTCTAATCTCTAATTCAATTTATATATCTTGATTAATGTTTTAGACACTTTAATGTTGACATTGTAAATCTCTCTCAAATCAGAGACCCTAACATTGCAATCCATTTAGCCCTCTCATGTTATTTTACAATTGCATAATGCGTTTCCTTGGCCCACCCTCCCAGTTGTTGTTGTTGTTGTAAGCATCACAATACAGACTGAAACAGACCAAATGGCATCAATTACATGTTAATTGAATTATATGCATGTGATTAAAACACCAGACGTCAACAGTTTATTACCACAATCTCGTGATATTTACAGTCAAGTTAAACAATTAACCTTTCTGACTAATTACAAGTTCAATTAAATCTGTTTATTTATAATTGTATTACAAAGACGGACAGCAAAACATCCAAACCACCAGGAAGTGCAGCCCTCCACTATATTTTGAGTGTAGTAATTTTTTGATTAGCAAATTACAATATGATTAAAGGCTTTTTTTATACATTTGAATTTGACTTGAACAATGACAGATGAGTTATTACATCAGTAAATTTTTTGGTTTATGTATAATCTAATCTTAATATAAACATTTTTGACTATAATGCTGGATTATTTCATTGTCTGTGTTTTGTGCTGTCATGCCACTCAACAATGTTTTTTTTCCCTCCTCTCCTTTTGCAGAAGACTGGGGATAGATAGAGTGTGTGTTGGGGGTGCAGCCGTGATACAGGGAGATTGATGAGGCAGTAAGAGCAGGAGTAATTACTCGGTGTCCATTCCCCAAGCCAGATTGGCAGACGGCTAATATCACACAGACCCCTGGCCCTGACAGACAACCTCCCCTCCCCACCCCCATCCTAAAACAGGGAGGTACACCCCAACCTCCAGCATTGGACTAATAGTGTGTGGCCAACTGATTTCCCCATGTGGTATTATTCCTGAAGGAACTTGACATGTGGATATTGACAGGTTAGGTCTGGTCCGTGCATTTTGATGATAAAGTTGCCTTAGTAAATTACTTGTTAGTTTGATGGTAAAAGGGTGTTGTCAGAGCCTGTTTTTTCTTTACTTGCGATGTCAAAAAGGTAATCCAAATCCCATTTAGTAAAGTAAGATCTAGTTTGGACCTCTTTTTGTTTAGCTCTGGTCTAGTTCTGGTTTAGCTTTGGTATTTTTTAACTTTAACTGAGATATGTTTTAGCCCTTTTTCACTCCTTGATTTCTTTTTAAATTTTTTTACTGTTTTGACTTGAGACTGAAATCTAACTTTAGTTGAACTTGCGATGTCAAAAAGGTAATCCAAATATTGCCCAAGATAAAAGTGTTGTCAGGGCCTGTTTTTGGCTTGCTATCTATCTTTGAGGTTAGCAGCGAACACAGAGTGACCTTTTGTTATCAGTCCAGGCCCAGGATCACCCACAGGGCGAACTCTCACCTTTCATCTCATCTGCCCTCCCTCTCAGCATGACCATCTCTGTGCCTTATTTTTACTCCGTGCTCCAGAGAAGCCTGGGTCTCTCTAATTAAAGATATGTAAATGTGGTCTCAGCTGGATTGCATTATTTTGATGGTGGGTGGAGAGTGTCGCAGGCCCGGCTCCTAATCCTGACTAATTAAGGATTAATTACAATTGATAGGTGCCTTCCACCCCTCTGCATTGGTGCACATTGCTGTTTGTATATTTCACCCTTTGACATAAATACGTAGGAGAGATTGAAACATCAACACTGGTGCTGCTGATTTAATGAATGGGTCGATGTATTAGTCTGAGGCAATCTTTAGTTTAGCTCTCGCTCCAGGTTAAATATAACACACTGTAATTGTAACATATTGACACAAATTTATTTTTATGTGTAATCTCTGCCAATTAACACTCTTCTGTGTGAAACCTCTTGTATGTTGTCACCTCCAGGTCAGTGATTACAGATACTGAAGCAGGTACTAGAGACCGGTGCACTGTGTACTCTGGGCTCCCTGGCACCATCTGACTGTGTCATAATGCTTGTTCACTTGTTATAAATGGGCACTGCTCTTCTGATCTATCGCTTAATTGCCACCTAATTTGCATAACAGTGCAAATTAACGACCTCTCAAATGAGCATTCATTTTTCACAAAGTCTTTAGGAGCTCCTTAAGAGTCTGTGCTAACGAGCGCAGGAGGCAGCTGGCCTGATGAGGGTTGACTGGGGGAAGATTCGAGCAGCGCTATAACAAGCCTCCTGCTTAGGTGCTCTTCGTCATCCTCCTCTTCCTCCTGTGACATTTCAATTTTTCCATGTTTTGCTTTGCTAGACTGGGCATGTGTTTTATAGGTTCAGGCACAGGTGCTTGTTAGGACATTTTATGAATCTGCTACAAACAGCGTATTTAGGCTTGTATAACAGTTATAATGTTGTTATATTGTTGTGACTTTGGACCTAAACTTCGAAAGTAGGCAGATTACATTTATGTCTATGATAATATAACTATACTGTGATTAAAAAATGACTGCGTAAAGGTTAAATAGAGAGTCTAACATTTAATGAGAGGGTTTACTAAAATCACCAAGAAAAGCTATAGGAAACACCTGCTTAATGATATACCAAAAACATCTATAATTGACAAACAGGAGCAGTTATTGTGGGTTAGGTGACACCACAAATTGATTCATCGCTCATTAGATGTGGGTGTGTGTTTTGTGCAGGACTGTATAAAGGGGGGTCCTCACAGTCATCACTCTGGTCTCCAAGTCCCCCTCTTTAGTTAATTAAGGCCTGATTAATGATGTGTTAGACTCCAGTGCTGTGTTTTTGCCCAAAGGTGTGAGTTCTTCAATTTGCACCTCATTCAGACTACAGTGTGTTTACAAGGGCTGCACAATGTATGGCAAATTTATCTTTATTGCAATTTCAACAAACGCAATTGATATCCTGTGAAACTAAATTTAGCTCAATAATGCAATGGTCTCATCTAACAAGGAATTACCCCCCCAAAATGACCAAGGGCATTGACATAAACTGGGATGAGCAAATGAAAAATGTCAAGGAAGCCTAGTTTAGCCTTGCTTTTAGCACTTATTTAGTCCCGGGTTAGATTTGAGTATTTTTCTCAGTTTGACCAACAAAAAAAAAAACGACATTGAACGTGCTATGTCAAAAAGGTAATCCAAATAATGTTTAGGGAAGCCACATTTGGTTGTTACTCCATCTTGTTTGAGTCCTTGAGTCTTCTCAGTTCTGACTCAGATCTGGTTTAGCTCTGGTTTAGTCCCTGATACTGACTTGAGACTTTTGCTAAAATCAAAATGAAGTTGAACTTGCCATTTCTAATATCCAAAATTGCTAGTGATATCGTTATGGCAATATTCACCATAGTTATCGTATAATTTTCTAATCTAGTGTTACCTCACCGCCTGCGTTGAGGTGAAGTGGGGGGGCTGCATGCAACAGGACTCCTGAACTACCTAAACAGATGCTGATTAGCGTGAGCAGCTTAAAGTAGCAATGGGCATATGGATTGGGCTCATTAAGTTGACTGTACTCCACAAAATACAGCCTGTAAAAGAATGAGGGACCTGTTTATAGTATGCTCAATTGTCCGTCGCTACCCTACTTTTGTTAAAATTTATTTGGCAAAACGCCCACTGGGAGGAATTATTCATTTTTAATGCCAGCTGTCCATTTTTAATATCGGAAGCAACAGCTAGCCCCAAGGCAACATTTTATTCATTTCCCTGTTCACCGCCATATTTCACTAGCATGTTAAAGTCAGTCAGAGTTTTTATGAATGTCACATATAGACCTGGTTTAGATGTAGCTACTTGACTTTTTATGGACTTGAAATTATAGCAATTATGAGTTCAGTTTGCTTTAAAATGACAAATGCTAAAATGTGTGAAGGCATGAAATGAATGAACTTACAGCTAAAATATATTGTTTGCCATTTTGTTGGCTGTTAAGATGAAAAAAAAAGGCTACACTTTATTGCCGCAATAGAGAATTCACTATGGCGGTGAAAAAGGGAAAATAACAGTTATTATTTTGGAGGAAAATCCCCAAAATAAACCTAAATGGAACAAAATGTGAATAAACAAGCTGCAAGTTATTTACTCACAAGAACTCTGAAGAACAATGAACGTAGGTGTTTTGGCCAAGCTTGCCAAGGCACACTTTCTGTTGCTTCACAGTTATAATTTGAGGAGGTACGCACATGTTTATCTATTCTGTCTCTAGAGCCTGCATTTGAAATATTATTTTTGCTGTTTTTCTTTTTAAGCCCTATTTGCATATTCATGTAGTATATTTCTATTGTACACATCATCCTTCTTGGGACCTATATTCTCTTTATCTGAATTCCCTGTCTGTAATGAAAGGGGCAAAAACTGATGTTTCCGTGAAGCTATCTTTACTGTGTTTGGCTTCTTCTTCCTCTTTGGCACGTCTGTAAATTCCCGTAGCCTCTTGCTCCCTCTCTCTCTCTCTCTCTCTCTGTCTCTCTCTCATTCTCTCTTTCTCTTTCTCTCTCTCTCTCTTTCTTTCTCTCTCTTTCTTGCTTGCTTTCTCGCTCTTTCTCTCTGTGTCTCGCTCGCATATCTTCTCTTGTAACTGCTTTTTTTTCTGCAATTCTCCTTGGCTCTCCTTCCACCATCTTTCTACCTTTTTTTTCCCCCCCTTTTTTTCTCTCTCTCTCTCTCTCTCTCTCTTTCTCGCTCTATCCCAGAGTGAAAGGCTGAGAATACCCAAGGGAGCTGATGCAATTAAAATGCTAATCCTGTCTGTCTACAGAGGAGGAGAGGGGAGAGAGGGGGCCCTGACAGCATGAGGAATTGCAGCTCACATGGAGAACTCGACTGAAATGGAGAATAGAGGAGAGAGATGGTGGTGGATGGGGTGGCGGTGGTGGTGTGGTTGTAGCGTTGGGGGTGTGCTGAAAAAGCCAGGGACGGGGGGGAAGGGGGAGACTGGAAGAAAAAAGGGGATGCGAGCGAGTGAGCGAAAAAGACAGACAAGGATAAAGCTTGTGCTATGAGCTGAGCAATGATATACTGACTGCGTTTAAGTCTTATCTATCCCTATGTGCGGAAGGCATTACCAGTTAATGTACAACGCCACTACTCTATTGGTTAGGTAGACAGTGGAGGCTCGCCCTCACTTGCTCCAGCTTCATCATATTTTTTCCGTGTTGTCTCTCTCGCTGCAGCCGGAGCACTATTTCGGCTTGAAATGAGAATGATTATGTATGCAGTGAAAGCCCAGCTGGATACCCTGAATATTTCATAGTATGTGTTGTGCGCGCGCCGTCTCTTCAATGCCACGCGGCTCGGGCTCTGGTGGCAACATGCAAAATAATGTGATGTCCTATAGGCCTGTGGAGCAAGAGGTTGTTAGCCTTTTTACTGTACATTTATTAGGGAATGCTATAGAGACTTAAGGAAAATATGGTTAGATTTGCGTCATTGGCAATTGTAATATCTGTGTTGCAAGAAACACAAGGTATCACAATACTGGTTTAGGTCTTGTTTAGTCTTTTTGATCAAGTTTTAACCACTGAGCACAGAGCCTTGTTTATCTACCTACTGACTTTTACTCTATAGGTAATACAGCTTTTTAAATCTTGTTTAAGGGTGTCAAATTATCACAAAATCAATCTAGTTTTTTCCCCATTGCATGTTTATCCAATCACATGTTTTACCTTTTTGTATTTTTTAAGGATGAATCTTGCCTCAAAGAGGTCATTTTACCCCAGGTGATGCTAAACATTATCAGTGTAACATTTAACTCATTTTAACAGCTGCTATAATACCACTAGGCCACTAGACTGTGCATGAGTGCAATTGTGGGTAATCACGGCTTAATTGGAGTAATTAGGGGAATGTAGGGGCATTAGGGCTACAGCTGGGGGCCATAATGAGCAGTGAAGGCAAAAGGGAGGGGGCAGGAGAGGGGGTGGGGGAGCGGTGAGGAGCTTTAAGAGCCGCAGTTGCCCTCTTCACTGTTTGCAACAAAGTATATGTAAGTTTAAAAAGTGTAAGTAAATGGAGTGCCATAGTATAGATTACATACTCATACATACAGAATTGTTTTTACCAGCAGTTTCTAAATGACTACCAGATCTGACACTTGAATGTATTATCACATTTAAGAGTATTGTATGATATAACAAGGATATAATACGTAACCGATGGTAACTTTTCTTATCATACTAAAGGACAATGGAAAAGGACTAGGTACTTGAATACAGTGGCTTACAGTAACTATAAACTCACCATAAGTCAGAACACACTAGCTTTTCTCTATATATTCAACAGGTCCAGAAATTATATCTGTGATCAGTGAACAGGCTATAGGACTATAGGTTATCTGCCCGAGCTGTGAAGTGAATGGCCCAAAACAAAGAGAAAGAGGAGGGAAAGAGATGGGCGAATCAGGGTCATTAGTTCAGGCGGCTGGGTCTGTTGCATTCCTGAGCCCTGAGATGGGGGAGCAGCAGAGCAGGAATGTGCTCGCAGACAGAGGAGACCAAAGCACAGCCCAAGAAACTGCAAGAAGGAACAAGAAAAAAGGAGGGGGCAATGGAGGGAAAGTTGGACACTTTGCTAAAAGAGGTCTTAAATGTTGGAACAGACTCATTTATCAAATCAAGCTAAAAAAAACACCACTGCGTTTGGAAACTTGAAGCAAAACTGTTTTGTCCTGGTTTTGTTCACATCTGGTGTCTGTACTGTGTGGTTAGTAACTCCACTGTAATAAGCTCATTACTTATCTTCTACATTAACCCACTACTAACATTTGACAAATATAATCTAAGACTATGGTATTTTTAGAATCATAGCTCATACCTTTTCACAACCTGAACAATCTTTTCACAATGAAAACTAAATACAGCTTGAGGGAAACCTTATGTGTAAGTTCTTATCATAGTTCAACGTTTGATTTTGTTTTTACAGTGGACAAGGCCAATGATAGTGAATGTTTATGAAAAGTTCAATGTGTTTGATTCAAGAGTAGTAAATCATATTTCAGTCAATATCTCAAGCTCTGAAAGACTGTTGTGAGTTTTTGCTGAGGAGTGTGAGAGAGAGATGAGGGCAGGGCTGCAGGCTGACAGAGGTTCTGCCATAATACAGTGGTGGAGAGCAGCCTCTGATAACTATACTTATGGCCACTGGGGCTCATAGTGACAGCACATGCGCTCCCATTACTGGTCCCATGCCTCATGCCCTTATCTTTGGCAGACTGCCACAGAGGGGTCACAGTGCCCTCTGCTGTTGATATGGAGGAAGTTCAGGCTCATTGAGTATTCAGTCAGGTGCTCAAAGCAATGACTCAGGGGAGCGACTTGACTGGCTTTTGACAGGCCAGCACATCGTTGAGTTTTGGCAGTGATAAAGCATTTTTCTTTGCCCCACGTTTAACCACTGCATTAGTCTTTGGACCTGTCAGTTACTAAGAACTGTTGTTTTTTATCTTTGTGGAGCTTTTCTTGAAGTTTTAAACTTGTCCTTTCTCTTTTTCAGTGCTGAGTATACGAGGAGTGCAGGAGGAGGACCCCCCAGATCCTCAGATCATGAGGCTGGACAACATGCTTTTGGCCGAAGGGGTGTCGGGACCGGAGAAGGGAGGGGGGTCGGCTGCAGCGGCTGCGGCAGCGGCAGCAGCAGGAGGCTCACCCACCGACAGCAGCATCGAGCACTCTGACTACAGAGCTAAGCTCGCTCAGATCAGGCAGATATACCACTCTGAGCTGGAGAAATATGAGCAGGTGAGAGATCTCTGTCTGCGTTTATCAACATGCAACTGTAGTAGCACTTGAAAGGAAACCTGATGCCCCTGCACATTTATTTGAACTTTTCTGTCCCTGTTTTGCAGGCATGCAGTGAATTCACCAACCATGTAATGAACCTGCTTAGAGAGCAGTCTCGCACAAGACCCATCTCTCCAAAAGAAATCGAGCGAATGGTGGCCATCATCCACCGCAAGTTCAGCTCCATCCAGATGCAGCTCAAACAGAGCACCTGTGAAGCAGTCATGATCCTGCGTTCCCGCTTCCTCGATGCCAGGTACTAAATTGTGTGCAGTCGTTAAATAAATATTCATTGTCTAGACAACATCAGAAGAGAAGTCATCTTGGACACCATGACATTGATGTGTCAGACAAAAACATTTGAGGCATGTTGTTCATTATCTCTTTTGTCTGTGTCAGGCGTAAGCGACGCAACTTTAACAAACAAGCCACAGAGGTGCTGAACGAGTATTTCTACTCCCACCTGTCTAACCCATACCCCAGTGAGGAGGCTAAAGAGGAACTGGCCAAAAAGTGTGGAATCACAGTCTCTCAGGTGAATGAGCATCAAATGACTTGTTTTATTGCAAATGTAGTTGATGGATAACAGTCAGTAATGTTTATTACTCTAATTGATGTTTTATAGCCGTTCAAAATCCCAACACCGCTATAAAAATAAAGCTACAAGCAGAGCAAAAAATAAACCTCTAACTGTACAGTGAGAGATAATGAATGCATATTAATCTGCGTGCACATTGAAAAGCTGACATTTATTTCCCCCGCAGGTCTCTAATTGGTTTGGCAACAAGAGAATACGCTACAAGAAGAATATCGGTAAATTCCAGGAGGAGGCGAACCTCTACGCAGTTAAAACAGCAGTAGACGCTGCCAATGTGTCGGCACAGGCCAGCCAGGCTAACTCTCCCGCAACACCCAACTCAGGTCAGTCTCGCCTTATGTTTTATAATTAACAAATGACCATAATAATTGGACCCATTACCAGTTAAAAGACCAACTTGGGCTTCTAAAGTTTCAAAAACGAGTTTAGCAATCAACCACTGCACTGACAATCAGACATAACATCCTGTCCTTTGACAAGGGGACCCTCATGTCCTCCACAGCAGCCAGACCGTTCTGCCCAGTGTACCCTGACATAACTATGAGCAGACAAGTGCATCCTCATAAATTCAAGATTTGTCTCCTGTGAACTACTTCCATTTTTGCTACTTTGATTTTATGTTTCTATTCAAGGCACAATCTTATCATAACAAGCTTGTGAAGAGATGCGTGGCCCATTTGTTGGGGTTTGATTTTATGTTTAACAATGACTGTCCAGAGACCATGATTATCTGAACGCCCACAGCTTACAGCTGATCACCTGTCTGCTATATATTGCCTGCAGGGTCACCGGGGTCATTCAGTCTGTCCCACACAGGGGACACCTACCTTGGCCTGCGTTCCCTCAATGGGGAGGCCCTCAACATCGCCCCCTCTCTACAGCCGCAAGTATGCGCTGAGGACAGCTGCACAGTTGACCTCAATGCTTTAAAACCCAGCCACACCGTATTCCCAAACACCTACCCTTAGACTAGATCCTTTTAGTCCTGGTCTTTCCTTTTTAGACCCCATGCCCACTTTATATTTGACCCTATGAACCCTTCTACCCACGTACTGTTTTTAGAGCTGATCCCAAGGACTTTCCCATATTCCAGTGTACTTACTTTGTAGTACACTGTACAATACGATCACCCTTCCCATTGTTTAATGATGATAGTTGGAGTATGGCAGAGATCCCTGAGGTAACTGTAGTGTTGTGCACTAAATAAAATTACACACTCTTGGTCTTAGCTTCACTTGTTTCTTCTTTAAAAATAAGTGTAATGTCAGTTGGATGACAGGGGTCTTTTCTCTGACAGGTGGATACCCTGCACCCTGCTACACACCTGACGGCCGATTATGAGGAGCTGTCGGGTAGTGCCCTCTATACCCCTCATCGCCTGGATGTGAGTAACCATTATTTTTATACATGTAGCATTTTAATATAGCCTGTAAACACCTTTACTAAATGATGTCTTTAATGAAAGGATTTAACAAATCTAATATTAGCACTTCATATCTACATTAATGCCCTGTAATCAATGTATGGTATTTTATCTGACTAGAAAAGTGTCGGGAGTCTCAAATCACATGAATAAAAACAACTTAAGTGACCATGATTATGCTAATTCAGTATTTAATGTAAAGCTAAATTATTCTTGGTCTCCTAGTAAATTTTAATAGCCATAATTCTGACTTGTGAGTCCAGAGCATTACCTCTTCATATATTAAAACTCAATTGGTTAATAAAACCTTAACTGCCAGTGATATTCAATGCAATGCAGTTATCTTTATATATTTATGTACATCTTTTGCAGACCTACAACAAAAAGTCAAGCGTTGATGCATCTTGCTAATTTGTCTCGTTTGTCTGTGTGCAGGCTAACAGCTGGCCGGACACCACCAACACTCCCTCAGTGACCTCCCCTCCTGGCCCAACGAGCAGCGACCATTCGGACACCTCCAACTGACTCTAGTGGCTTTGCTGCCATCATCCTTTCATTCCTACAGTGGTCGCCTTGACTACCACCACCTTCACCACTTCACATCCTCCTTACGACTTCTGAAATTTACTACAGCCAAGTTTGAACTGTGCTCACATTTCAAGTACTGCGAGTGAAGACCGGACGTCAAGACAATAGCATAGCATTGTGATGGTTTGGAGCAAACTGATGCTGAGGCAACTTCAACCTTTCTAACAAGGACTTTTGAAAAACCACTGAAAATCACATCTTTGTACATTATCTGTATGTGCACGTTACCTTCATAGATATCAACCACAGAGCTTCTATCTCCATGTTGCTGTTGACCTGTGCATCTGAACATTTTTGCTTGGGAAAACTGTGTGATTGCCTGTATCACTGAAAGCCTTGGTTTTTCTCAACCAAACTCTTGATACAGATCACCATGGAGCTCTGCTCACCTTGCTCGTACCAAAGTGCTACCCCGGCCCAGTAGTTGTCAACACGTCTGTTCCTCCAAGACCACCTCTGCCAAAACAAGACACAAGACACTGCTGTATCTCTGTCTCTGTAGCGCTAACTGCTTTCCACATACACACACTAGTTTGCATTGGTTTTGTATAGAGCTGAGACAAAGTGTGTCAAGCACAAAAGTTAGCATCCGTGTCATGGCCGTGTCCCAGTGTAAAGGGTAGTCAAGGGGATCACTGTCTCAAACCAAGCAGGACAGATGACAACCAAACCTATAAGAAAAGGAGTGGATGTAACTAATAAAAAGCGCTAATTGTTGCTAACCAATTAAGGGTGTTGGTAGATGGCTTGTAGACTTTCTTGCTTTCTGTCCACTAGTTTATTTGATTGTAGGCTATTTTCTAATGCTGTTTCACCAAGAATGCACCAGCCACCACCAAAAATGAGCTTAATAAGTAAAGCATCTACACGATGTGAGGAAGAGGAGTGTAAGAAGATTGTGGGGCACTGATGTGTTATTGGAACAAATGTGACATGAATTTAGAAAGTGACAGTCTTCCATGCATGTAGGACTTCTTTAGACGTGATACTATTGTTTTCATTACGTTTTTAGCTTCATTTTTTTATGAATAACAATAAAGGGTATAATTATTACAGTCAGACCAAAAAGGAGAAAGTGCACCATGTATAGCTATGATGTGTGTCTATGTGTGAGCATGTGTACAGTGTTGGGATGTCATAGTCAAAACTGGCGGGTGCCCTTTGACCTTTGTAAGCATTAAAAACACTGGGTGCTTCCACCAGCCATTGACAGAGTGGGCGGGGCTCAGCTTTTGACCTCCTTCCCATTTTAAACAACACACTACAACAACCCTTCTGTTGTAAACCAAAAATACTACATTCAGCATTGTAATAATGACGCTTCTCTATGTCTCTCGAAAGTTGGTTCACAGCCACCTTTTCAGTTTGAGAGGAGGGAACTATATTTGTACTCGTCTCTCTGTGTGCTGTCGTCATGCCTCAAACTAACGTTTTTGATTTGGGGGTTGTTTTTTATGCGTTTTAGGACGAATGGAGTAGTGCTGTTATATCACATGAAATTTGATTGTTTTGCCCTCGCTTCCAGTACATTGAGTAAAAAAATATAAAATTGTTTTATTTGAATGGCCAATTGGGAAAGGGCTTCTCTCGCGCTCTCGCTACCAAAAAGAGGCAGTGCTGGGTGCAGTTCAAACTAAGACCAACCTGCAACTTTTTAGAGGGACTTTTCGTTCTTTGGAACTATTTTATACATTATGTGAATAATAACACATTTTGATGGTAAGGTAAAGCCTTATGTGTCATTCAAGACTTTGAGTTACAGATCTTGGGCCTGTAAGCCGATCATGTGATATCCATCATATATTTTGATTTTCAGTGCAGTTCATATGACTGTATCTTATGTTATCACCACACAGAATTATGCTCCTCCCCTTTTCTACCTGTTATAATGGATGTCACTGTACAGTTTGTGTAAGGTTTCAGTATTTTTTTTTTCTTTTATGTTTGTTTGGTTCAAAATGCCAGCTTTATTTGGCTTTTGTGTAACATTCACAATAACTATCGACTTTGAATTTTATTTAGGTATTTTGTTGCATAACTGGGTGGCAAGTAGGGTTTACTATGTATCATTTGGTGTTATGGAAATTGAATTGACGTTATTAACACAATTGAAAAGAGTAAAAATCACGGAATAGAAACCGCCTTCGTATTTTGAAGGCTGACCTCACATGAAACTACTTTGGAGCTGCCGTTGTAGCTTGAACTCCCAAACAATAATCTTAGTCATTTCCACAGCACCAAAGGATTTGTCAGCCTTTTGGATTTTTGTTTCTAGTATATTTGTATCTCCCCTCTGTTCCCTGTATTTATCCCTCTCTCTACCTCTGTCAGTCATTTTCCTGTATATAACCCCACTGTTTTCAGACCCGCGAGTCTGTATGAACTCCTTTTATACCTCAACTTTAGAATTGTTCTAGAAAGAGTAAAACAAAAGGAAGAATATGACAAATTGTAGTGTTCTTATTAGAAAATTAATAAATGATTTAGTGTGTTTTCAGTATTTGAGTTCAAATTACATTAGGAGTGTTTTCTAAGTTGTCACAAATGCTCTTGTGATAGTCAAATGTAATAAAAGGAGACACTGCACCATCTGATCTGAAATGTGAATGTGAAAAAAAATCTCATTCAAGAACAACGCTGTAATAATCAAGGTTTGTTTGTCTTAAAAGACATTCCTTTATATTCACAAGTCAAGCAGAACATACACAGGTTTTGCTTAACTGGCAGTTGCGCCTGAAGCATTGTTAAATAGTCTTTGTGGTACTCTGAGCTGCACCGTTGGCTTCTTCTGACTTCTGCAGACAGCGTAACGATTCCTGCAGAAAAATAAAAGCCGTACACAACTTTAGAAAATAAAACAGTAAAAACGGTCCAGCACTTGCAATGACAACAGCCTAAACTTTTATCACTGATTGGCATCGATAATGGAAGATCAATCAGTTCATTCTTCTACCACCTTTTCTGGTTAGGGGTCGCGGGTAACCGGAGCCTGTCCCAGTAACTATGGGCATTAGGCAGAGTTACAATGTTTACAATTACATAAAATGTTAGTCGCAGGGCTGCAACTGGGACAACAATCATTCACTAGGGACAATTTTGATCGACCAATTCCACGAACACATGGGAGGATGCCAGAGTACCCGGAGAGAACCCATGGTAACACGGGGAGGACATGTAGACTCCACTCAGAAAGATTGTGGTCGGCCGGCCCACAATCAGTGTTTAAGCTTATATTATTCTAAAATGACAGAAGCAACTTGCGATATAGAAGTTTTATACCTGTACTGTAGCTTTAGATATGAAACCACTCTTTGGGTTTTTGACAGGAACAGAAAACTGATTTTGGAAACGAAAAAATGAAGTGTGTCTTTTTCCTTATTCACGTTACCTCTGGTATTGGTGAGTCTAATAACTCAACAGGAGAGGTCGCCCCCTGCTGGCTGGTGCCTCTACGACACAGACAGCACAAGATCGATTTAAACGTGCGTCTCATCTCTTCATCCCTCAGGGAATAAATGATTGGGTTGACCAGGGAGTTGCACTCGGCAATCACCAAACAGAACTTTTCATAGAAATTGGCATTGCTCTTTTTACCCAGCAGTCCATCTAGCAACAGGGTTATGAGTCCAGGAGTCCAGCAGATCACAAAAGCACCTGCGAACACAGAGAAGCGGTTCAAAAATGAGAAGTAGTCCAAGCATTATTGACTATTATATCATTCATGCTGTGTTGTGTAATCTTCATATGTTATTTTCTAGACTATATGTGTTGTGTACAAACAGAAATATTTCAACATGCCGATTTCACAAGAACATACTATTGCAGTAAGATAAGGTCTTAAAAACAAAGCAGGCTGAAAAACCGGTTTGTGTGGAAGTGGGAGGTCCCAAAGTGCTGAAACATTGAAGGTACTTGTGACACAACAGCTGAAAAATGGCCCCAAGTCCAAGTCTATTTGTTTGACCTATCTAACAATAATCTGTCGTCACAATTGAGCTGACCCTGTGAAATCTCTTGAAGAAAACACAGCTTCTCACCTAGGACCATCGAGATGGTTTTCATCAGGTTGACAATAGTCTGTTTGTAGTGCATCTCAGAGGTGTGCTGAGAAGAGTATGCGTTTTGACATCTCACATAGAAGAAGATGCGTGCATACATCGCCACCATAATAAAGAATGTGAGCAGGTTGAAAACTGCCCAGAAAACAAGGAACCGGCGACTGTAGAGGGGCGCAACAGTGGAGCAGTCACTCAAATTACACTCACAGTTCCAAAACATTGAAGGGATGAGACCCATTAAGATGCTCCCGATCCAGATACAGACGATGAGCAGTGACACTCGCTTCTTGGTCATTTTACTGTGCAACTGCATGGTCATTATGGTCTGATGTCGCTCAACGGCCACGGCCAGAAGGTTGGCCACTGATGCGGTCAAGCTGATGTCGATCAGAGCTCCCCGGATGTACCACTGCTCCTTTGTAAGACTTCTAGTCCAGGGACCTGTATTCAACATCAGGTTGGCATAAGCGATCCCTGCGAACGTGTCTGCTGCGGCCATGTTGCTCAGGAGATAGTAAATAGGAAAGTGAAAGCGGCGGTTCATAAAGATGGCAATCATCACCATAAGGTTGGCCAGGACAACTATAAAGCAAACTGTCAGTCCAAGTCCAATGACCACAGAGTCTCGAGGGGTCCATTCCGTACTGATCTTCTTCCCAACCAGGTCATAGAAGAAGGTCACATTGTGGCTGTAGTTACAGGGATGCTCTGCGGCCATAACTAGAACACACAAAACATATGAATGATCAGAAAGTGATGTCTTCAGTAAATATTATATTGACTTCTCATCAACTAAACAGGATAATTGGGTATATTTGAAAGTGGTAACAATAGGTCTCTTAAAATCTAAACTAAGCATTAACATAACTTGAACTGAACATAATCTACCTCATTTGAAGCAGCAATCTGAAAAGTCATTGAAATGGCGTCAGGTACTTACCTAAGACCGCCAGAAGTACAAATGAAACTGCTGTAGGTCCATAGTACGGCGAGTGGTTGGCCGATGCAGTTACCAGTGCATTTGCCAGTTCTACTTTAGGATTAGCTCAGTGATAAGTTGAGGGTTCAGCCACCGAAGAACCTAAGATTGATTCTTGCTTTGGCACATATGGTTCTGCATTTTAGTGTCACAACATCAGGCACATTATTTGTAGTTAAATGGCTGCATAACATTTAATGGTAGACTGTCAGAGTGACCACTGGCCACAGACTATCCAAGGCCACTCTGGCCAGCCCCTGCTTTAGCCATAAGCCACTTGTACACTTGTAAGCATACCATTAACATTGAATGTACCTGATGTTGTGACGCTAAAACGGATATGTGCCAACCATGTGCCAAACATGTGTCAAACATGTGTCAAACATGTGTCAAACATGAGCCAAACATGAGCCAAACATGTGTCAAACATGTGTCAAACATGTGCCAAAGCAAGAATCAAACTGCTTTAAAATAATAAACCATAAAATAATCCACTATTGCGCTTGTAAACGGGTGGAAATCATTCTGTAAAGTATTACACAGACACAGAAGCGCCCCTGGTGGTACTGGCAGACTGGCAAATGCACTGGTAACTGACCAACCACTCGCCACCTTGGAATCTCGGCGCTGAGTCTTGAATCTGACTCAAGACATTTGGGCTTTCCCCCAATAATCTAAAAATACATGAGCCTACATTGTGAAAAGTAGTGCACGTATAAAAGACAAACACCGCCATTCTAAACACTGACATGTGCACAGCCTTAGCTAAACCTGTACACGCCTGTACAGTCTGGAGAATAATACAAACCAGGGTTTAATCCTGCTCCATGAAGTCGCAGCTCTGTTCCTCGAAATGGTCCACACTTAAACTTATTTGTGACAGAGTCGCAGAGTTTCGTGTTGTCGCCGGTCAGTCTGAATGATTTCACATCAGCTGCACCTTCTCTCCCAGAAACCACAGAGCGGCCGCCTCCAGGCGCACACTGCGGAAGTGGGGAGAAAAGGTATAAGGTTATTTTAGGCCCAATAGAATTCAAATGAAGGATAAGAGCCAGACGTCTTTGCGTTTCGAACAATCATCTACATGATTATAATGGCATCTACATAGAGTTACGGTGATATTCTTTGTACAGAATGTTCACCGACTCGCCGAGCAGTGGTATACTTCTTCAATGTAACCACTGGGTGGCGTCAAAGAATCAGTTCTAAATACCAGCTGGTGGAGTAAAAGCTTCAACTCTCTTTACATCTAGTAAAGGATTTCTTGGACCAGCATAAGATAAATTGTTTTTGAATATATATGCATTATTTATTGTATCAGGATCTTTCTTAATGTAAATAGAAGTACTATACAATATTAGCAGTTTTCTGAAAACATAACTGCATAATTACTGTACATTTACTCATAATTACATGTATATCCACATCAACTCACACAGACACAACATTTCGTTTATTTTTTATTTTCTATAAAAGAGATGAGTTTATTCAATAATCATAGACTGAATCAGAGACCTCGATAGACCACTCACATACCAAATAATAATCGAGGAAATGTTTGAACAAAACCCCAAAACAGAACAAATGTAACACAAAATAAAATACCTGAATAAAGCAAACTCCAGGCTGAACTGGCGTCAGCACATTCTCTGAAGACACGCATGGCACATATGTCCAACAGTTATTGTGAAAAAAGTGAAAAAAAAAATAAAAAACAGGCTAAAAGGAATGAAGTGTTTTAACCTATTGGAAACCAGTCTGATAATAAAATTATATATTTATATATTGTGGACTTTTTAGAAATAAAAGGTGACTGAAGCACAGAAACACATGGTATTGTTTATCTGCTTAAGCTCAATAGATGCTTATCTACATCAGGGAACATGCCTCCCTCCAACACACAATAAAAAACATAATAACAAAACACAGTCATACAGGCATCCAAATGTACACCGTCACCCTTATAGAGCAGGCTCAAATGCGGGTGTGGCGACGCTGAAACATCTCTCAAATCTGTGATTGAACATAATGAAAAGTAGTTGACAGGTGTGTACACTCATAAAAGTCCAGCTAAAACTAAATTTAAAACCCGAATAGTGACAACTTCTTTATTTATTTATTTTTTTCTGCAAAAACTCTTTCAAAATTCCTTCATCCTTATCAGATATTATTACACCACCCGGTTCTGACTCTTTCTATAACCCTCCCCCGTAAGTGTAATGTTAAGCCAACGAGAATTGCAATACAATACAGGCACTGGAGAAAAACACCATAAGAGACAAACGCAGAGATGAGATGACCCTCATTTTCAAATCACCCTCGAAACGTACAGCGTCTCCATAAACAGAATTTAAAAACTCACATCCACTATTATCGAACAAGAACAAAGTTAAAAATCGAAAGTTTTTTTCTTTTTTACTTTTTGTCAAGAGTGCCCTCGGTAAAGACAGCATGGTTACTATCTTTTCAATGATCCAGATTTAACTACAAAAAAGGTCTTATTTCCCGATTGTCCTCCTCCTACCTGCTTACATTACAGTTGTGAGATTCTTAGAGCAGGCCGATGATATGAACGTTCCCAACATGATGCTTAATGTAATACCTTTTCAATACTTGTAGTTAAACCAACTAACCAACTAACTAAACTAGCAGTTGGTCGTTTATTTTCCTCTATTTCATGTTCTAATAAAAATACAGGGCAGGCTGAACTTTTTCCCCCAATTCTGTCTTTGATAAATACTTATTGGAGCTATCATGATGCATATATTTGGGGTTTTTTCACTAGTTAACCTACTGTGTTTCAGGACAAAAAGGTGAGCATTAAAAGAGCATGGTTTGTTTGGCATAGACAGGTGGTGGAGTGTGTCAGTGTGAAGATTCATATAGGTCTAATAAAGAGAAAATAAAAGATCCAAAATAACAGTTATTGTAGTATAAGAAAATACTTCTTTACAGTAGTTACTAAATGATGCTGCTGCTCCTACGGGTTATTGGTTTGTCCTTGTGTCCAGGCCACAGAACATAATATGGTCTGTTTCAGGAGAGAGGTCTAAGGCAATCTGTACCTTCTCTGCTGAGAGATATACATGATTTACAGTATGGAAGTCCCCATCGGATGTGTTCACTTGCAACAAACAAAACACAAACATAAAAAGACCAGTCTTCTTCAACACCTAAGACATCTGGCAGTTTTTTTAAAAAGCCTCTGCGCAGTCTGTCCATACATTATCAGAGCATTTCAAAGTTACTAGGGTGTCTCTAGTCTCTCACTGAAGCAAAGTGTGCCAGCATAGGTTGCCACTTAAGAGCTTCCGGGGTAAGTCCAGGGCAACGACATCCAAAATGATGTTTCTTCCTCCTCGCATTCACATGTGTGTTCAGTCCTCAAAGGGCACACCAAGCTGTGAAGGCCCAACCAGCAGGGCTAGCCTTCAGTCCATGTCTCTCTGATACATGATGGCTAATCTTTTAGAAGTTTACATCGTCCAAGTTTTTTTTTGCAGTTATGTTTCAGATGCACCTCTCCTCAAAACAGGTTCTCCTCAAAGATAGCCATTAAGTCACTTTGGAAATTCATGTCAATAGTTGCTGCCATCTGTAAAGAAAGAAAAAATGTAAACAATGAATTACTTTTCTCTTAAAGCTGCCTTCTCCCCAAACGCTCACACGCTCTCACACATAAAGCACACACACTGCCTCATTCACAATCACAAACCAGGAAGTATGAGAACAACACATACATTTCAGCCCCTTTTATTCCTGACAGATTTCTGATCATTCTGAATAGATAATGGATGCATCTACCAATTAGAGCACTCATGTCCAGTGGAAGCGTGAGATTGATTTAACCAGTGATTATTTTTGCTCAATAACAAGAAATAAGGTCGTGCATCTTTAAAACATTATTCTTAATCAGTGATCTCACCGCTTCTCGCCGCCTCCTCTCCTGCTCTCGCCGGCGTGCGAGTTCCCTCTGTTGGTCGAGTGGGTTTTGAGTGGCAGGCTGAGGTGGTGTTGGGGGTTGTGCAGGTGTTTGAACTGCAGCTGGAGGTGGCTCCTGCTGTTGTTGTTGTTGCTGTTGTTGTTGCTGTTGTTGTTGTTGTTGTGGGGGTGGTGGAGGTTGTTGGGGCGCGGGGATGTGCTGCGGCTCGTGCCGTCTACGAGGCTCTTCATGCACCCTTCGACTCGCCTCCATCACATCGTCTTCATCACGACCTCTGAAAAAATGTATAGGAGAAAAAGTGATAACAATGCATAATATGGCGATAGATATGGCGTGATACATATAATAGATAATCTGGGAAGATCGTTGAATCGTGCTAGTGTATTAATTTTTGCTCTTGCCAGTGTTCATATTAATAAAAAAACATATAAATAGTATTAAGTATTATGTTGAACTCTCGCTGAATTTGTAGTTAAAAATACACTGATAGCAGCAGTTTACACTGTAAGACCAAAAATACAAAGTCAACTAGAATTGTGACCTTAATCTTAATCAGATCTTTACCATACCGCCCCTACTCTACAGCAACATCAAATCAGCCAATAATTGTGTGGGTTTTCAGTGATATGGTGGCCTAAACAAACTGGAGGGACTAAAGTAAAAACTGACTAATATTTGTCAAGCATTTTCAAACATTTGAACAATTTCTTACATTCCTACATACTATAGCTTTGAACAGTTTGGTGGCATAACTGACTAAACACTAAAAACGGTTAAAGCAAAAATGTACATTACAATTGAATACATGGTGTAAAGATGTTATATAAAAGTAACCTACCGTAGTTTGTCTTGCTCTCTCCGTAGTCGGTCTTTTTCGACTTGTTCAGCCTGAGCCTTAAGCGCCTTTTCCCTTTCCTCTTTTTCCCGAGCGGCCCGACGGAACTGCTCAAAACTGTCACTGGACGACTTCACTGCAGACAACGGCGTCGACGTAGACTTCTGTGCCAGACTGGCCCATGAGCCCATGTTCTTTAGTTTCACATCCTGAAAACAAAAACACAAAAGAGAAACAATCAAAGAGGTGCAATGGTGTGTACCAAATGGAAAGGTCCATTACTTGTTGTAGGTGCCTTATACGAGTCTATATATTCACCTGGACTTTTTTGGGACCAACAGGTGCCTTGGACTCTTGCTTGTACTTGTCTTTGTCTTGATTTGAAGATTGAGGCCCGCTAGGCTCTGATGAACGAATGACAGGCCGCGACGAGCCGTCTATAGACTTGGAATCTGTTAAATGCAATGAAAAAACAATATTGAATTTGACATTTTTTGTAAGTACAGCCACGATAATGACAAACAAGTATTGATCTTACTCTGTTGATTGTGGATTGGCTGAGGAGGCTTGAGTTCAGGATGTTTGGGGTGGTCTGGTCTCATAGCAGGGTTAAAAGGCTCCCCTCTCATCACTGGGGATGGAAGAGGTTTGTCCTCTTTCAACTGTTCTTGTGTCTGAGGCTGCCTTAGCTAGAAACACGGATAAAGTCAGGTCCACTTGATGCCCTTTCAGGTTCTAACAGAATTAAGCACCTTCGCAAGCTTCTTACCTTTTTAGGCTGCATGTTGTGAGGAGGAGACTGGTGAGAGACTGGGGGATAATGGGGAATTTGTGGGGAATGCATCATGAGTGGAGACGGGTTGTCCCTCATGTTAGCTGTCAGAAAAATGACATCACATTATAATACATATATTCAATTATACTAGAGATGCACACGGCTCAGGTTAAATAGACTGATGCCCAACCTGTGTTGTAGGGGTCGGGTTTTGCTTGCCGAGGCGAGGGATGCTCTTGCTGCTGCTGTTGCTGAATGACTTGCTGTGCTTTGTTGGTGGGCATGGACACTTTATGTTGAGAACCCTGGGACTGACCAGCTAGTCCAGGAAGTGGCTGAAAGTTCACTTGCTGTGGTTGCGGTGGTGGTTGTTGGGGTGGGGCGTGCTGCATATGGCGGACATGGTGATGAGAAATCTGCGGCATGGGGGCTTGATGTGCGGCAGTTTGCTGTTGGGACTGAATGGGGAGCTGGGGAATGGGGGACAGTTGCGATTGGACAGTTTGCAAATGTGTCTGCGGCTGGCGGGGCTGGCCTGGGAGTGACTGCATGGGTGGGGGCTGCTGAAACTGCTGAAGATATAACTGTACTGGATTCAAAGAGGCCGCCGGCTCCTCATCGTCCTCCAACAGCATCTGTGGAGGCTGGGATGAGAGCATGCCCTGCGGGGTGAGTGTCGGGGGTGACATGGGGCGCTGGTGCAGGGGTTGGGAGGGGTGCAGCATCTGTGAGGGGAGCTGGTGTTGTGGGGGTGCGGCTGGAGGAAGCTGGGGCGGTAGCTGCTGCTGCTGCTGCTGCTGCTGCTGCTGTTGTTGTTGTTGTTGTTGTTGTTGTTGCTGCTGCTGCTGCTGCTGCTGCTGCTGCTGCTGTTGTTGCTGCTGCTGCTGCTGCTGCTGCTGCTGCTGTTGTTGTTGTTGTTGTTGTTGCTGCTGCTGTTGCTGCTGCTGTTGCTGCTGCTGTTGGAGAAGTTTGGGATGAAGAGGGGCTGCCTTGTGGCTGGGTCGAGAAGGCTGCTGAGGCATAGAAATGTGCAAGGCTATAATCGGGGAAAAAAGCAGAATAATTGTATTAATGCAAACATTATATTTTTTCCCAATATACACGCAGCCTTTACTTGCACTTATTTGAATATCTCTTAGAGTGGGAGTCAACAAGACACAAGGATGATACATCTCAGAGCCAAAGCCTCAGCTATTGTTTTGTCTGGATTCTCTCCCGATTAAAATTAGACAATATACCAAACTGTCTGACAAATTAAAGCTAATTCTATGTCATCTTTGTGTTTAGATTTTTTTTTAAATTAGGTCTAAAAATTGTGTTCAAAATTGCATAAAACTCAACATTCATTGAAGTGTTTAACAGCAATTCTGTATCTAACGCATGGTTTACCTGGAGATTGCAGGACGGGATGCTGATTGAGGAAATGGTGCGTTTCAGGGGACACCGTAGCAGTAGAATGAGTGTTGAGGTGAGGTACAGGGGGAGACGAAGAGTTGCCCGTGTGATGAGCTAAATTCATCAGAGGTTGGCCAAAAGACGGCAGTGAGTCAAAACTAGTTTCCAACATTTGTGACGACTCCAGAGCAGCCACAGGTGGAGCAGCAATAAACCCTGCCGGTGAAGGCTGGTGCTCTTTTAACTGAATATTGGTCTGTAGGAGAGTGGCTTGAGGGTGAAGTCCAGGCTGAGCAGAGGGCACTTGAATGTAAGGATGTGCCCTCTTTGCCTCCTTCACAGAATGGCCCTTCTTCTTCTGGTGTTTTACCATTCCTGTAAATTAAAAAAATACTATGATACATTTCTGCTCAAATTTCAAATATGTTACTTCCCTGATAATATAGATGCATCTTTTAGATTTATGAAATTACTTACCAGGTCCCTCGGCCTCGCTGCCTGAGCTAGAACCACTACTATCTGAAGAGGATCCAGTCTTTTTGGACATCGTCTCTAAAGCCTTTTCAACTGATGGAAAAAAGAAGAAACAATTCTTGTGTGATTCATTCATTGTTGTACATTTGCACAGGTTCCAGTTACAGGCTGTTTCTTTGGCTTACCTGGGACCTTCTTCTTTTTCCGGAGACAAGAAGACACATATCTCTCTAGCTCTCGCAGTGTGGAGGGTTTCAACGTTTCAAAGTCAATTTCAATCTCATCAGGATTTGAGTTTTTGAGCGAGGGTTCTCTAGATTGGATGATATGCACTACTCTTCCGAGCTTGTCACCAGGAAGTTTGTTAATGTCCAAACTAAGCTGCCTCTTCTCTTCATAGGTCATAGGTTTACATTTCTCTCCTGTCACTGATGACCCAGTAGCTAACAGTTCATCAACCAGAGATGGGACAGGCAGCAGGGTCGGAGGCTGTTGGTTGCTTTTCACCCACTCCTTTTTACTAAAGGAAAAGAAAAACATGTCAAGTGACTCCTTTAATCCAATGTTACTATATATGTAAATATCTAAAGTGCATGAATGAAGTTCCTACCTCTTCTTCTTGGAGACCGGCTCTTTGTTGTTGGTGTTACCCATCTTGTTCCTCTTGGAGAGCTGTGGCACAGGTGTCGCATCTTGAATTTCGTCAACGAGGCCAGGCACAATTCCTTTCTTTTTATGCTTGTCTTTTTTCTTCTCTTTCTTATCCTTTTCTTTTTTCTTTGGTTTGCTGGCTTGAGGCTGAGATAAGGCAGCCAGCTGTTCGTGGACAGCTTTCAACTGTGAACAGACAAGTTACTATTATTATACAGCATTATACGAATATGTTTTTATTTTCAGATTACTTTCTTTCTTTTAAACAAACCTGCTCTTGCAGCTCTGCCAGCCTCTGAGCGCGCTCCTCTTCAGAATCATCTGTGGACGACTCAGATTCAGACGAAGAGTCACTAGAGCTGTCCGACGATGAGGCTCTGTGGCTCATAGGAGGCTGAGGTTTGACAGCGGCGGGATGGTGAAGGGAAGTGGCCGGTGCAGACACCAGGGGTTTATTCTCTGGTTCATCAGGCATCTTTGCGAAGCGCATCTCAAAAACATCCTATCAAACCAATTTATATGTGTTATACACGGTTTACCTGTGAAATTGCACTTTTTTAACGTTGCTTTTATTAACCTGTAATTTGCGTGCCATGGCCACCACCTCATGGTCTGGTGGATTATACTTGTAGCAGTTAGAAAACATTAATCGTACGTCTGCGGCAAACTCCTGGGGATCCCGGCATTGCCTGTTCTCCAGTTTTGCCTGATAAACAAATTAAACACACTTGTTACTCTCACAAATATTTCTTAGCAGCACAACAGACTTAGACATCTAACACACCTTGATGGTGCTGAGGTCCATTGGATGTTTGATAATGTCATGATAATCATGTAGTCCCAGTGCATCTACGTCGACAGGTTTGTAGAAAGGCCATGCATATGCTGCATGCTTCTTTGAGAGCATGTCTCTAACCAAGCTAGCACAATATCCCATTTGATCCTGTGGTTTAGGGCTAAGACCCCCACTTGGTCCCAGACCTATGTGATGCTGGGAGTCAGGAGCCTCCTTCTTAATCAGTTTTGAAGGCCGAGAACTCTCTCGTCGAGGCAGGGTTTTCCCAGACTTAGACTCAGCTGGTGAGGATTCATTCAGTTGGTCGTTCGCTGTAGGTGTTGTAGTGTCTGCTTTCCTTTTCTGGCTTTTTCTTTGCTAGAAATATTAGAAAAATAAAATTAAAATATTAGTAAAAGGTTAATATAAAACTATACAGAATATAAAACTGTTGCCATTCAGTTTATTACTGCCCTTTCCTGTCAAACACACTCATTAGTCACTTACTTTGGTCATTGTCATGGGGTTTTGCAGTATCGGGACAGTGCTCTGGATGGTTGTGGGCGCGAGTGTGGTCTGAGCAGGAGGAGGCACAGAAGTCATGATAGGAATTTGAGAGGCGCATTCTGGTTGAGTTAAGGAGTAGGGAGCACCCATTGGCGGGGCATGATTGGGTAAAGTGGGGGCCACGTGTGGAGGCAGGGCCTGCATTACAGGCTGAGGAGGTAGTGACTGTAGTAAAGGCGTGCCCTGCGCTGGTCCTCTGCTCTGTGGTGTGGCCGAGAGGTTTGACAGACCACGGGTTTGGGGAGTCGTGGATAAAGGATCAATGATGGTGCCTGGTTTTAGGCTCAAACCTTAAAAACAGAAAACAAAAGTGTATAAGCTGGAGTTAAGAAGTCAATGCACTTCTCACGTGAAATAATTTCATGTGTAAACAAACCTGCTTCTTTACGACCTCGACCACGTCCTTTTCCTGTCATGACAGCAATCTCCACTTCTTCTTGAGGCATTTCTGTAACTTTCTGGAGAAAAACCTTCTCTAAAGCCTCAGCCATCAGGACGATGTCATCACCAGGCTACAAGAGGAGAAAACTACTATTAAAAAATGAAATTAAAGAATTAGCTGTCACATTTCATGTTGATATTACCTTGTTGTAAATGTAGCAATTTGTAAACATTGTATTGAAGTCTTGAATACATTCTTGCGCATTCCAGTAGTAACTGTTCTCAAGCCTTTTCTTTATTGTGCCCATGTCCATTGGTGTTTTAATTATTGTATAATAGTCCTGGAAAAAAAAATATGGATTGAGTAAAATGCACTAACAAAAATCCAACATAAACACAGACACAGTGAGACAAATTCAGTACTCACAGGCAGATTAAGTTTCATTGCGTCCACTGGGGCCTGAAAGGGCCATGCAAACTGGTGCTTCCATAGAGCCTTCACCACCACTTTGAGCAGGAACTGCAGCTGATTGGTCTGGCGCTTGGGCCTGGTCAGGTTGATGTACTCTGGGGCTAAGGAGTGGCCCGACTGCCCCTGGCCACTGCTGTTGCTGCCCGACATCTGCGCTGCGTCCACGCCGTCCCCCATCCTGGTAGGGTGGGCTATGGGCTGAGGCCCGGGAGCAGGAGCTGGAGCAGGGACAGTGTTAGAGGGACACCGGCTCAGTCTTGGCCCCGGCACAGACTCCACTGACAGAGCACCACTGATCCCATTGCACTCCTCACTGGGCTCTCTGGGAGAGAAGAGAA
Organism: Philypnodon macrostomus; assembly: GCA_036025475.1. Lineage (NCBI taxonomy): Eukaryota > Metazoa > Chordata > Actinopteri > Gobiiformes > Eleotridae > Philypnodon > Philypnodon macrostomus. The sequence goes on from JAVQKC010157243.1 coordinate 72,768, forward strand.
TAATGTCATTGGTTTGATATGGTGCAATGTATGTAAACAGTTTATTGTGCTACTACTTCTCAATATGAACATAGTAATTCATTCAATGGCTGCTTATATGTCTTAGTAAGCATATTTTATTATATAAAGTAAACATTTTAATACTATAGAATAGTCTGTGTCAATAATGGTAATACTAGTTTGAGCATTAATGAGCAATACAGATTCAAAAAAAGATAATGAGCCTGGACATCATTGTGATTGAAAATACAAAACTCACACCACATTGTTCTGATTGCCTCAGAACATGTGTGGTGTTTTTAGATAGCAGCTGGGCCAGGTCTGCAAGCCTCTTTTGGGATTTTTTTTCACGTTTCCACTATGCCTTTGGACCTGGGAGTGTTCAGAGACGTGGGTGGACAGAGGTGGAGGGTGGCGGAGAGAGTACGCGTCATCTGGCAGCTGAAGAACTACACGTTCTATTACAAAAAGTCCTTTTCTGGGCCAGACCAAGAGACTGTTCTCTGGCCCAGAAAATTACCAAAGACAAATGAAAGCTACCCACAAACAAACCAATCGAAAAATGCCATGAAAAAAAGAGGATGATAGGGTTTTATGTTGTGAAAGTCTAGCCTGTGTCCACCCCCTCAACAGGGCCCTAAAGAAAAACACACACAACTGAATGGACCTCTGACTAATCTCATGAGTCACATTCTGAGAAGAAGGAAGCCGTTTGCACACCGCATGATTGCAGCTTGTATCTCCTCAGGCTAAACGACACAGAGGAGAAGCTAACTAGATCAATAACAACACTGTAGTAGATACAAGACTTGTTGTATCATGGTCATAACTTTATAAATACTATCCAAACTTAGGTAGAAATAATAAAACTTAAATCAATCAGAAATAGGAAAAACACAGATTGGAACAGATAGCCTACTGACAGTAAATTACAGACAATAATGCAAAATAGTCATCAAAAAGGTGTAGAGGGGTAGTACTTCTCACAGAAAAATAGTCGACAAAGCAAAACCTGATTGTCAACCTTTGAGTTGTCAGAGGCTGAACTTGTATAACCTGCACATAAAGCAGGAAAACAAGTTTGACACAACATGTGAACAGCAGCTGAAAGTGTCCAAACAAGTCATATTGTGTTTTTGAGTAGTTTAGAGATAATCATAAACTTTTCAAACTAATGTAAAACTAACTAGGAATATTTTTCAGGTATGTTTCTGAGTTGCTATGGAATGACAACAAACATATTGAAAGAGTATAACAAGGTAGTATTCTTCTGCTCCAGGCCATCGGTGTTGTGTGGTCCAAAGTCCCTAGATATACACATACTAGAGACAGATGGTACAGATGGACAGCTCATTGACCACTGCACAAGTGTGTGTAAATAAGCTTCTTCAACACTGACTAATTCACCAACTAGAACAGGAGACCGGAGTGACTTGTTCTTCTCAGTCTGTCATGTGGTAGGATAGTCTGGCCAGCTGTAGTCATTATAGAGCTACACACATGCACATGAGCCAGGGTTCAAAAGAGAATTAACATGAGGTGCAAGACAAACCTGTGTAGTCTACCATGACAAGGGTATTAGGTTTGGGGTTACCAACTCAAGTGGCATCATGCTAACATCATCACGTGCGTGTCCAAGGAGAATTAATTCTTAATGACAGCTGGGTTACGGGCTGTCAGGCTTTGTACAACCTGTAAACATATTGTGTAACTAGAAAGCACTTAGCCAGGGTAGCCAATTCCACCTATATGCACCGAGTTATTATGCACATTAGGCATGTTACTAATCTTTGTTGACACTAACAAGCTGTTGTTTAATTTTATTATTTGTTGGCCTGTAGTTCGTCAACACACAGTTCGACCTGGTGTTTCTAAAGCATCATTTACATTAGACTGACAACAGGACAGGCTGTCTTCCCCTGCTGTGACTTTACCACAGGGCCATAGGTGTTGGATTTCACAAGACAGAAGGGGTGGGAGAGAAGAGGCACTTTGACATCTCTACCCATGTCCCATTCAGTGAATGATTTAAAAAAATCCTGGATCGAGACGGTGATCCGGATCAGACCCAAAATAATCACTTGTTCCTTGTGTCATCCCTGACCTTCCCTGAAAATGTTATCCAAATCTGTAGTTTTTACGTAAAGTTGCTAACAGACACACACACGACCTGGCGGAGGAAATGAAAGAATAATGGTAGAAGTAGTAGTATTTTATGTCCAAAAACAGACAACACAATAATGTTAAATACAAAATGTGCTATACAATAAGAGTGGCCTTCACACACGTACAGAACAAGTTTGCCTGTTTGATCTTAATTAATTTGCCATAATGAGTATTCAGTTTGTATTTAACAAGATGATATATCACAAAGACTTATTTATCTTTCCTCCGGTTCTCGATGCGGAATCATCGGTGTGGCACAGTTTAAAGTATTGCCCATTTTCACATTGTACCAACTTCAACTCAAACAACTGTTTACCAGGGCACGTTTTGTGTTTTGTGTCATTGAGAGGACTACCTTGATCTTATTGGGGACTTTGTTATGTGGTCCTCTATGAATCCTGCTTCCTAGTATAACTAAGTAGAAAGACTAAAATGCAGAGATGTTATTACAATTTGATGTTAAAAAAGCAGCTAATCGAGCCTGAAAAGGCTGTATACCGGGGTCAATGGAGAGAGACGTGCTTCCTGCTGCCTTATGTCCTACAGCACTCTGGTATAACTGTCGATCTTTGACCTGGACATAGATCACAGGCGACTGCAGAGGAATGCCTTCTGTGGAGGAAGTGGCTCTTGTTTCTGAGGTGGGGGAGGCGCATCGCAAACCAGGAAATATGCTTCTATTTGCAGTTGGGCTCATCTTTCAAGGGAACCGCGGGAAACACACAACACCAACATGTCTGCATCCAGTGCTAAACTATCAATCATTGATGCTCTGAGTGGGGTCGAGCTCAAGCTAAAATAAAGGGACTGCGTATTGCACTTGGGACGCTTACTAAGTGTCAGAATGATGTGCTGTGTTTTGCCTGAAAGCATAAGACTAAATAATTAATATGACCACAGTGACAAGGCCTATATATAATTACTACTATATAATTGGGGACGGTAGCAAGAAATAGTTTTGGGCCATCGATTTGAATGGTCTTTTGCACTTGATCATTATTTTGTAAATGAAAAGCACAGATTAGTTTTGTTTAGTTTAATTAGGTTTGGAGGTATGTGTGTTTTAAGTAAACTACAACAATGTAGTGGAAGTGGAATTTAGTATGTACAGGTTACTACTGTTCATTGAAAAACAATTATACAAAAATAAAGTTGGGCCATATTGTATCTTATAGTTCACATCTGTGAAACTGTACTCAATTTCCAGCCAGGGCCCATGTCACATTTTGTCTATTTACAGATGACCAAATGGGGTCAACAAGTCCAAAGGGAAGAACAAGCAGAGTTTTGACTTCATGAAGAATCAAGCACTGGGAATGAGGGTTATTAAAAAAATTGTTCCCTGGAGAGGATTACATACTAGACTTACTGAATGAATCAGAGCAGGGCACATAAACTGACTCAAACAGAGTATGACTCAGCCGTATATACAGGACATGAGACTTCTCACCATTCTTTCATCTTTAACTTACAGCTGCTCAGAGCAGGACAGCCAAACCCTTCCAGGAATCCACTACCATCTTCACAAATGTTCACACAACCCCCTCTTCCTCTGGACTGCCCCTTCCCCCACACCCCCCTCTCACACCAGGAGGTAGGTCCACGGTTTCTGGCTAAAATCTGGATAACAATACAATCCCAAACAACTCAATACTAAATAAATTTACAAATCTGATATCCTATACTTTGCTAAAACACCTACACAACCAAAAAGACTCACTAACTATACCATAAACAATCAAGCCATAAACCGTCTTTAGTGAGTCATTACACCAAATCAAACTTTAGTATTTGACTTGTATTTTAAGAAAATACAAGTATACACTGTTGAATATATTTAAAAAAGGTTTTACAGATGCCTCAAAGTCTAGTTAGAGAGTTACGTTACCTCTTCACAGAGACTGAATGTGCAATTTTTTCCAAAAGAGCGTCCAGTTTTTGGAAATCCAACAAATCGTTTGACTTGGCATGCATCATGTAATCCATTTATGAATTTCACAACAACAGAAAAAAACGATTCACCCAAAGAGTGTCACAAAAGAATTACAATGAAGTTTGTCTCTCCCTTTGACTTAAACTAAAAACAGATCTTGTTCCTGAGGCTCCAGTTCACATCATAAAATCACAGTTAACATGGTGAGTAATCCTCAGTGTCCATAGTTTAAGTGAGGCCGTTCCAGGAAAGGCTCCAGCCTGAAACAGTGTGTCCAGGCTGTGGAGCCTCCAGCCGGCAGGCTGTGTTAGCTATGTGAACCGGTCCTCTCTCTACCCCATCCCCCTCTCAGCACTACAACGGCCCAGTTGCCACAGGCTCTTCGCTCCATTGTCTGTCCACCACGGAGCCTCCCCAAGTTACATGAACCCCAACGGCAGGGACAAGAACCTGGAGGAAAGGGGAAGGGGAGAGGTCTCCGACCAAACCCGAGAGGAGCACTTTATTCCAGCGAGACAGAGCAGCGTGCAGTTACTCAACAGTAAAAATGGCTCTTGTGCTTCCTCATTCAGAGCCTCAGCCCACACAGAGCCCTCCTCCCGCCCTGCTCACTCCTCCCCTCCCCTCTTTCCCATCAATAGCTGAAGGTCCTTGTGCTCTCCTCTGTCTCACTCTTTCTGTTACACCTTTAACACCCCACCCCCTTCATGTCGTTTCCTTCATCCATATCAGCATGCCCTACCCCCACACACTCTCCTCAGAGTCATACTGAATATCCCCCGCTTCCTTATAAACATATCTCACACTGATAGTATATGGTTGCCCCTAAAACAAATTACTCACAATATTTTTCTATCAAAGCTCACAATAAAGACCTCCCACACAATTAACAACCCAATGGACTGGATACTTGGGCAGTGGTGAAATTCCCCCAAATTCATGACATGCTTCCTTTATTGTGCTAAAAATAGCAGCATTTCAATATGAATTATCTCCAGATACTCCTCCTGAGGCACTTTGCCTAAAGCCAAATAAGTTCTATATGATTCATTCTTTACTTGATACAATTTGTAATTGACAAGGAAAACAAATGGTCAAAACTGTAAATCACCCAGATCACTTTAAATAACAATCCATCTCAACCTCAAATGCAATGTTCCCGAGTATATACAATTATAAATAATAAATTGCTAGTCAGAGCTACAGAAACAAGCTTTTGTAGCCTGTTAGTCAACAATTTGTTTGGTTTTAAAATCTGAGACAAAACACATCACGAATCTACAGAGTAAAAAAATCCACTCAGAGTAGTAACAAGGACATCTCTCCACTGCCTACATATATTCAACCATATTTTTTGTTTATTAAAAATAAGCACATAATGTTTGACGTCACCCTCCACGTCCCAAAAACAATACAACTGCTAAAGTGACAAAGCTCCAACCAAACTACTAATTGTCCCTCAGCGGAGAAGGGCAGACTTATTGAGGTGACCGGGACGAGAGAAAGACACTGGGAAAGTGACGCCACTCAGCGGGCTGGGTTAGTGCCCATAGATGAGATTCTAACTGGAAATCTGTCTATTAATAGTCTGAGTCGCAAAACCATCACAACCTTAACTACATAGACACTAGGAGGAAAAGGCTGTAACTGAGGAGTAACTGAGATTGCGAGACATGACTACTGGCTGCTAGGCATATGAACCTAAACAGACTGATTTCACTCAGAATAGTAATCTCTTCTAACAATAACTATTAAATACTTCGTTTTTTACCATGCTGACAGTGCGAACAAATGGTATTTTGTGATATGTACTGAACTCTACGCTTGCAAGTTTCACTTAAGTTATGACTTTGATTTCACTTTTACATTCTTCAACAACAAACATCCTCAACTACAAAAACAGACAAGACAGTTCATTAAAAACTAGTGAATCAGGAAATATGTTGAAAAAGTACAACTTTATTATTATATCTGTGAACATGTAAGAAAAACAAAAAAAAACAAAAAAGTATGTTACTGACAATAAGGAGTATGAATAGTCTTTCAATGGCAAGATTGGTGTCTCCAGATAAAAATCTCCTACATCCTCCACCAACAACGAAACATCTAAATCATGTTCAAGATCTACTCGGACACATTTTTTTTGTTCATTCTGTTTTCAGACCACTTTCTCCTTTTTATTCAGAGGTCATTCACAACTAGGCCAAGGATGGAGTTACCATGGCAACTAAACTAGAGAGAACAGAATAAAATATGATCGGAACAAGTAAAGAAAAAAAAAAGAAAAAGAAACGGGCAGGTTTCCAGCCAATATCACAGGGAACATGTACATCTACAGTTCATACAGCAGGTAGTTCTAGTATCTAACAATATTGACACTAGATGTCAGCTTACAGTTTTTACATTTGTCTACTCTTCATTTTGAAATACAAAAAAAATAATCTTTACACTATACAAAAACTGGTCATATCATTTCAAAGCGACCAAATAATGTCATTAACATTGAACATTTAAAAAAAAGTTGATTAATTGTCTACTTACAAAGTACTTGCATTTGCTGCACAATTGTGTGTTTACAGACATATGCAGTCTGACAAACCGTTTCTGTTACAAAAAGTAGAGAGATGGGAACATAATTAGTAAACACTAAATAGACATTTCTTTGTGTGGCTTGAAGAAAACTAGCTACACACACATGACTGCAGGTAGGTGACGTATATAGATAAGCCAAACATTTGTCCACACTTAATATGACAGCAAATGTATGCGTTTACATGACGTAATATTGAATGCCACATCAAGTCTTGTATGTGATATAACACATTTGTTGGAACTACTCTGGTACAAGCACTATTTCCAGATGTGGTAGCATAGCCACAGATGTGCTACTGATCAAATACAAGGGGACAATATTCTACCATAGGCCACAGGGTATACACTAACGCCAGAGGATGTAATGGACGCCACTGCTCTATCTCAGGTAGCAGAAGACCACTACAGTACAGGGTAATTTTTATATTCACACCAATAAGCTGTGGCTCAGGAATAAAACACTTCCATTCTGCAATAGCAGCCCCATTCTTTGCAAAAAAAGCCCTGAGTCTGAGTGTGCGCCATCAGCGTCTCCACAATATAGACAGTCGACGAGCAAATTAGCAATCCATGACTAACACGATGCTCGTAGCCATATTTCGTGCGCCATTTATGCCTATATTTGACCCCCAATAGGTGAAATGGGAATATGGAGTGATTTAGACGTACAAAATAGGTGCGGTTATTGTGTCTTTTGATAGACAACTGGCAGCTAGCTATAGTTAGCACATTAGCTAACCAGAGCAGGCCGCTGTACTAGTGAACGGTCTCAGTGGGCGCCGGGTAACAGCGATAGCTCTCCAGATAATACAATATTGTGTACTTTGTCTCTTACCGTCTATGCTTACAGTTTAATGAGGCGTAGTGATTGGTAGATTAATGGCATTTACCTGGTTTTATCAGGTTGCCAGGGCGCGCGGGATCTTTCTCTCCGAGGATCCTGAACACCTCTCGCTGTCAGTGACGTCACACGCACGTCTTTCGTTGACAACGTGAAGAACTTCTGAAAGTAAATGTACGTAAAATATTTATTAAAATGCACTGTTTTACCATAGACTAAAGAAAATAAATCATACTGCCATCACATTTTGTTTGGCTGTGGTGTTATATTTTTTATATTTCAATCTATACTAATATATGATGCTGAAGTTATATGTCTTGAGTTTATCTTGTGTGAAAACAATGCATGCTGTATGTTATAGTGTTTCTATCAGAAAGAAAACATGATAAACGTTTGTGTAGTATTGTTTGAGTGCTGGATAGCAGCGCCCCTCTGTGTAGCAAGTCTGTCACAGTAAAAACCAAAAACGACCTATAAAAGTTATAATAATTATTTTCAAATTACTTATTAGAAACGTGACAACCGGGTTTTGTGGTTTTGTATAGGCAAACGTTTAAGAATCCGGTCTGTATACTTTACATCTTCTATTTCGTCATACGCATGCGTGTTGTTTGCAATTGGCACATGACATGAAACCCGGAAAAGTAGTGCGCGTCTGCCCTCTTATGTTTTTAATGCTTGAAAATGGGGGTGAAAATAGAGGTATTTAGAGTAAGTAACCATTTCTTTCTGCAGCTACAAAAGACGGTGTCGAGATCTGTGCAAATGTTACATTTAGCTTCTATTGTTGGTGTAGCTAGTTAGTTGTTAGCATGAGGCTAACTGAGGTCATTTCAGTCGACTGCCATATGCATGGATCTTTTTATAAAAACATAATAATAATACATTCGTGGTCATATGTCCTTACAGATGATGCTGTACTTGTCTTTTCCTGTGGCCATGTTTTGGATATCAAATCAAGCAGAGTACTTTGAAGAGTATATAGTGAAAAGAAAGGTCTGTAAATCAGCTCGTTTGTAGTTTGTATCGTTACACATGTTTTATATGTTTACTTTATATTTTCTCATACACAGAGGGAGCTCTTCCCTCCTGACGAAGGAGTCCGTGTAAGTTTTAAACAGTCTTTATTCCCTGTAATGTGTAACGCATGATATCAACAATTGTCATCAATAATGTCATTTATTTTTTGCAGAGGAAAGAGTTGGAGGATTTCAAAGAAAGGATGCGTGCCCGAAAGGAACAGCGGATGTATAAAGACATTTCTGTGGAATCAGAAAGCTAAAGACATGTTTTGACATATGCCAACGTCACCAGGTGGAGGACTTCAGATAAAAACTGAGTTAGAATCTCTTGCAATTACTGGATGTTTGAAACCATGTGACTTTGATATTAATTATATCTATCTATATCTAT
>JAVQKC010157244.1:0-17570 GCA_036025475.1 Philypnodon macrostomus
CGCCACAGTCACACCCGGTTGTGGTAAGCTACTTGTGTAGCCACAGCTGCCCTGGGGCACACTGACAGAAGCGTGGCTGCCAGTTTGCGCCTACAGCCCCTCTGACCACCACCAAACACCAATCACATTCATTCATAGGCAATGTGGGTTAAGTGTCTTGCCCAGGGACACAACAACAGTGTGCGCTCGGACAGGGACTCGAACCACCGACCCTCTGGTTGAAGGACGAGCGCCTACCCACTGCGCCACTGCCGCCCCGCGACTAACCAACATATAAACCAAGACTAAATTAGGTCTTAATTAGATGTAATCTCAGACTAAACCAGGTCTCTATCATGTCTAAGAGATTAACCATCTTTAAACTAAATCTTCACCTGGACTAAATTACAACCACAGCACTAAACTAGGACTAAGCAGGAAAAATCCAGGTCCAAGTACCACCATAGAGAGCCCATGTACCACCAGTGGCACCCGTACCACAGTTTGAGAACCAATGGCCTTGTTAATGTCTTCTAAAGGCCACAACTAGCTAATAGATGAACTATTACAACCTACACTGGAGGATTTGTGTAGCTTTCTGTTTTAGATCCTATTTCATCATTTGCGGTACTAGACTTGTTTGGCTAATTTCTCAAGTTTCAATTTCACTTCGGTAAAACTTCACCATGTTCCATCTCGTCTCAACTTTGAACCACAGTTTGAGACAGCTCAATGAAGAGGACAAGCTCAAACCAATCCACGTTCTGCAATTACATTTGTATAGCTCCGAGGCGAGTGTTGAGCAATGGCTAACCCAGAACTACACCCTGCACAGACTTCATTAAGAAATGCCCCACATGCACCATTCATCTCAGTCAGAAACTTCGGAGGAAGCCAGAATCCTATTTCCACTGCACCACCAGCCTCTGCATGGATATATTGAATTCTATTGTGTTGTAGCATTGCCTTTCATTTCAAGGTATTCTAATATTGCATCATTGAAGAAGTGCCTTTGCAATGAATGATTTAGTCTGGTGAGCAAAATTACTCCCAAATCTGTTTTTAATGGTGTATTTTTGCCAACAGGTTCCAATGGTTTTTGATAATGCTGGTTAATAACTTTGCAATTACTCTACAGGTGTCTGTTCAATGTGTTGTTTAACATGGCACAACTACATTCAGTTTCGAAAGCATATCGCTGCACTCTGAGGCACAGAGCCGTTTTACAGGGTGGATCGGGGTGTAAAAAAATCCCTCTACTGGGAACAGATATAGACATTGCTGCAATAGACACCAGCGCTGACCGAATGTGGACAAAAGCATAGACCAACTTTTAGTATAATATATCTATTAAACCCTAGATTGTTGATTTTCAGTTATTTTAATAGCTGTAATATGGAAAAATACTGCCTGCCTCTCCTCTCTGTGCACTCACCTTCATGCACAAATCCTTTGGTATTTCATCCCCACTTCTGCATATTTTGTTTTGCTCGGATTAAGGTATTGAAAACATTTATATGCAGGTTGCCCATGAGAGATGGAAGGAATGTGGCATAGAAAATAACTGAGGGAAAGTAGGTCATTTTGGAAAGAGCACAATAAAACGGAGAAAAATCCCAAAGGAGGAGGTGGTGCTTAAAGGTCAGGAATACCTCTTACATTTCCCCGTTTTGGAAAAGCTCGAGGCACTGACCGTCCAACCAAAACGGAGGTGGTGGTGGTGGGTAGGTGTATGGTATTCCGGTTTCCCATAATTCCCACCCGCATCGCCCATATCCTCAGAGCAATGAAGGCATGGATGGATCCGCTCCATAAATAACCAGCAGAGCAAAGCCAAAACCACTGCAGTGTTTTCCTCTTCCACAGCTGTATCTAGGGGGCACAGCACTAAGGAGAAGATGGACAAAGAAAATGGATGTATGGGATGATATTTGAGTGACTAGACTGGAGATTATTTTGTAGATAGTGTCAAAAATAATGTTTAGTTTGACAATATATTTCACCAACTTTAGGACAGCTTCTTCAAGGCCTATTGTTAGAGATTGAGGCAGGTAAACATGAGTAGAATCTCAAAATGTTTTAGGATGTTTTACGGTTAATAACTCTGCAATTAGTGGTTCTATCAACATGAAACAAAAACTCATGAAGTTCAATGTCTCTTTTGTCTTCTGAGTGAACACTGCACCATTTTTGGTGGGTCAAACACCCAATACAAAACCAGCCTGCAATATTTTGGTCTCTCATTTGGTCTGATTGCTGAACACAATTTTATCTCTGACCACTTTATTATGACCCACTTTTTACCAAAGATCGTCCTTTTTAGGGTTATTTTTGACATCTGTATGACGTAAGATTATTTCATTTGTGAATTTTGTTATTTCATTTAATTATTGCCTTAAAATTGATCAAATTCATCGCCTCATAAAATGATACAATTATATTATTATCAGTCAAATTATTCCTTCACTGTCTCTAAATAAATAACCATTTCACCTTTTGAAATAAACTACAATTCATTCATTGAGCTGCACCTGTATATTAAAGCACCCTGTGACCCACTTTTTGGTCCTAACCCACCAGTTGACAACCACTATTAAAAAAAATTACCAACAAAGACACCACACACACAAAGGCACACCTTTCATCTCACATTCGTCTATACTCGCCAGTCTTCACTCTTGGACCTCCACTGTTTTGACCCACTCCGGACGGTGAACCGAGCGGGGGTCTGTCTGTCACCTCTCCAGCCTTATCCCCCTCTGAATCTGGAGCAGCTCTCAGCATCAGCGGCAAATGTTTCTGTCAACACTTTATCAACAACGCTTACGCCTCGATCACAGCGGCGTATCCATGGTGCTTATCACCATGACAACCGGAGCGGAGGGAGGAGGGGGGGTGTGCTGGTGTGGGGGGTAAAGATGGGCTGGCCAGAATAGGATGTAGGGAGGTCCAATTGCAAACAAAAATTAAAGCAATGTGCATATTTTGATTTTTTTTATTGTTCAGTAAAATCTGTTCACTGCATTTGAGCGATCCTTCAATGCCATTTGGGCATCTTGGGTCCCTTATTCAGACGCAGGGAGAACACGCAAACTACACAGACTGGCCCCGTCAAGTCCAGGAATTGAACACAGGGATTTTTTTGTATCAGTAATAACTACTTTGTCATTATGCTGCCAGTGTTATTTCTCTTCATGTCATCACATCATCTGCCTCCAAGCATGCAGCAATTTGCATGTCCATTTAGCATAGCTTTTAGGTTCCTTCCTGATGGAACTCTATATTTTTGTGATTGGCTAAAGAAGTACACTGAGTTTAAGCTTTTTCTTGGGGTACTACTAGGAAAATCTGCCATTTTGTAGTGGGGAAAAAGTCATTTATGTAACTTTCTGGTAAGTCGTGTAGAACCAATGAGAATACCTCTTCTTCAAGCAGGCGATTTATGGAAAGGTCTTATAAAATCATTCATAAGAAAGCCTAGATGATGTGTTTAGGTCTTTGCACAGATCATTCCGATGTTTGCTGCTGGTTATGAAATCATCTTTGTTAAGTTGTGTACTAATAATATCTTGTCTTTGCACAATAGCGGTGGGCACATATGTGTTTTGCAATGTGTGCCCGAGCTGATCCTCCCAAAGACACTGAGCCTCATAAATCCTGCAGGTTTTAGACGACACGCCCCGGGTCTGTTACTGCAAATGTTTTTCTCGAAGAACTGTGGTCTAAAGAGAAAGATTTACGTTCTACTTCTTGGTAAAGTAATAGTGAAAGTCATTTTATTATTGACATGGTTGACTTCCTATTGTTCCTTGTCTGTTTTATTTTAGGGGCTGGGAATTTGAGTCTACATAACATTTGTTCAGAGGTTTTCCAATCTCTAGGAACCTTTGTTGGGGGCAGACAAGCACAGTGTACAAGGCTATGGTTTATCGTCATTTCAAGCAATACAAGCAAAACCCTATGTTTCTATAGATTAAAGCAATATTTATTAGTCATACTCTTGTAGTGGTTTATGAATTGACTTTCTTCTATGAGCGCTCTCATTGGCTAAAACATAACATTGACTGCTCCTTCATCCAACCATCATCAACAAATATTTTTCTCAAAGTCCCTCCTCTTTGCAATGACATGACAGATCGAAAACGTTCAGAACTGTGCCACACATATCAAGCTGGCTTTTCCCATGTAAGAAGGATCATGCATAACAGTTTTAAATAATCCAGTAACTTTCGATTATAAATGACCCTGTTCGATGCCCTCTTTATGCCCTCCTGGCATCTTACCTGCTTACGTCAATGCCCAACTCTGCTCTATTCTTGCTCCATCGCCCACAGACTCAGATTGTTAGCCTCTAGCAACGTGCCCTGGCTCCAGTTGCTGGCTGCAGTTTGTCTGATTGTGGCAGTCATTTTTCAATGTGCCTCAATAGCTCCTTGTACCGGTTTTGAAGGCCGGGCTTTCTTTCAGCTTTGGCAGCGATAAAAGTCAACCGGGGTCAATGAGAAACGAGGCTATAAAAGTCCGAGTTAAACTTGAGATTGTGTTGCAAATGTTTTAAAACGTTATAGTTCAATGTTCCCCTCCCAGTTTCTCATTCATTTTATTCATTCATTGGACGTCGCCCGGCCGCTCCTTCCCCAGCGGTGAGTAATCTGCTCAGGGATTGCTCTTGTATTTTGTCCGGGGAGCCTATACTTCATCATGCTGTCACCGGTTGCTGCGGCACAATGTTTCAGTGTCGAGGACGTGTTGTTGAAATTCAGCCCAACGTACAGATTCCTACAAGAAGGAGAAACCCCAGCTTTGCACTTCGGAGAGCCCAGGTCGCACACACGGATGATATTGACACGGTGTAGAGGCCCAGGGCGAGATCTCAATCACTCACTCCAATGAGCAATAAGACTCTATGGTTTGTGGACCAATCTATTCCTCAAGTCAATGCACAGTACCTTTACATAATGCTTAGCTCAGAACGGGCAGAATGTATTAAAGTTACTGATCCATCTTATTATCTACTGGTGCAGACAGTGGCCTTTAGCGATCAATGCTGATGCTTCCTGACATTTTGGTTTGGATGCAGCACAGAATTTACTGATTTTTGTCAAGGTTTGGGGCATATCCCTGTATCCTGCAGGTACACCACAAACATTGAATATGCCTTAAATCAAAGTACCGAAATACGTATAAGGAGACTGGATTCTTGATGATTGGTTGGTCAACATTTGTACTAGTCAGGAAAGGTTAGGGATATAAGATTTGTGGGAAATGTTTGTGTCATAATGATATTACAGTATTTCATGAAGGAAGGTTAAGCAGAGTGGGGTCCCACTCTAAAAAGACTACCACTGAGTGACATTTTCTCATGTTTCCTCCTCTTGTAGTGATCTGTGTACATTCCTTTGCTGCTGCTGGGCCACAGACTGAAGCAGGTCACCCCTCACAAAGATAGAGACACTGGGGTGAGTCTTCACCAAGGTCCGGACAACAACAGAGGAACCATAAATCCTCCTTAACTGGGTCTTGGACAGGTTTAGAGACCTCAGCGAGGGGCCCATCCTCACACAACAACAGACACTAAACCTGTGTCTGTCCATTCATAGGAAGAGGAGTGTGGAGGTGAAGGTTGGCTCCAAGAAGACTGGACTCTATTCTGGGCTTCACAAAACATCTAATAGGACTCTTTTTATTTTTATAATTCACAAAAAGGAAATTCAGTTATGTTCAGATAAATGTATTCAATGGCAGTCAAGAAAAAGTTTCTGTGCCTCCATAACTTTCACCAAGTCTTCTCTGTTGTTTGTTATTATTGTCTCATCTATTTTTTGAGACTCAAATACAAAATAACTATTGCATTCGGCACAATGTAGTAATTATGAAGAGCTGCACTGGTTAATAAACTCATAAAACAGCTCAGGCCTGCTGTGATCTTCAGTTGTCTACTTTCAAAGCACATTTTAATTTTTTAATAATCTGCTGTGACTGTAGTTAATGGATTTTAAATTCTAAATGTTTATTTTAGTGAATTTCGTCCATATTTTTTTCACTGTACACTACACAAAATATAATGTTTTCAATTAAGATTCCACTTTGCACACACAATTAGCAAACACAATTCAGGAACTAAAAGCCGTGTATCCATCTTCTTCCAGTTAATTGGTTTGCAGCCGTAGATTTTCAGATTTACTTCTCTGGGGAATTGTATTGTTAAAACAAGACTCCCTCCGACAAAACAGACCATTCTCTAGCCTTCTCTTTGATCAAGACCTGACACACTTGAACCCAAACCACTCGAGACAGGAACTCTTCACCGAGCTATAGGGCTGATACAAGTGGAATCCTATAGTGTACTGAGCAGAGGATGAAAGGTTTGCTCGATGGCAGACGGTCATTTTCTAGCCATAGCAACACAATCTATGACTTTCTCCTCATACACATGGATTTTCGGAAATTAAAAGCCAAATTAATCTAATAATTGATTCATAGTCACGTATTTAGGCAACTGGTGGTAAGTTACCTATAGCCACTGCTGCCCCGAGGCAAACTGACATTCATACATGTGTGAAATGTCCAACCCAAAGGCAGCGTGAAGGGTTTCGGGTATTGAACCAACAACCTTCCGCTCTACTTTCTTAGCCATTGCCACCTCAAAACACTTTAACAAACAAGGGATCTGGATAATCTACAGGACACTATGTAATGAATCTATGCCATGTTCAGTGCATCCCAAAATGTTAAATGATTAAATATTATAATCACATCTGTCTTTTGTATATTAAACATGGTGGCCTGGATTCGTGACATCATCCACATGTGAGTCTCTGATCTGCCCTTATGGGAGACGTATGGAGCTCTGGACACTGTTAATCTACGGAGATGAAAGACTTCCTGTATTACTGTGAGTGTCCGTGTTGAAAACTGCTAAAACGACCCTTAACCTTTAAACCTTGACTCCAGATCTGGTTTTGTCATAAATACAGGTGTGAGAACAGGATACTGCAGCTATATAGAGAGAGATTCCTGTAGAGCTGGCATGTCCAAGGCAATTTGTAGACAGTTTTATATATGAGCCAGTTAACCTCTGGTACTATTGAGGTTAAATTTTGATTTTGCAAACATTATCCATGAACTTTTCCATAAAATATGTCAGTAATTATCCAGGAAGAATGTATTACTTTTTGTTTTATGGTTCAATCGATAGAGCATTTATCCCTGAACTAAAAAAAATAAAAGCTCTCTGGTTTGAATAAAGGCTTTATAGCTTTACCAATGTGAGATTATGACACATCGGTAAAGCTGGTGTTTGGTCCTCTCCATTGTAATCATATATGAAACAAACTATATTCTAAACATGCAAACAATGAAAGACCCCGGTATACACTGACAGAATGTAGGGACTAGAGAACATGCGCATTTCACACAGATGGGCCTCACCAAGTCTGGGAATCAAACCATCAACCTTCTTGCTGGGATCCATTTTTTTCTGAGTGCTTCAAGTGGCATGTAGAGATACCTTGGTCACTATTGCAAAATTCCTATTGCTGTCCAGGGGTGGGCTAGTCGCTCTTTCATTCTGCCATTTTCCCCAATAATCTAATAGTTCACTCAATCTGAAAATGACATGCCACCAGAGACTAGAGCCTAATGCCGCCTCGACTCTTTCCCACCCAATGTTGTTCTAAAGGGCACAAACAGCCCCATTTTCATGTGTTTTCCTCCAGACGCTGGTATAAGTCAACGGGGACATGTTATTGAGAGGAAGCAGGTGCCTACAGTGAGAAGAATGGCTCCATATGGTTCAGTTCGGTGTGTTGTTAGTGCCCTTTAAAAACATGCATTCATCTGAGGATATGACTGTGCACCCGAGAGAGGTCCGGCTGTGATTGTGATAAATGAACTGGCACAAATTAGACAAAGGGGAAACAAAATAGACGTGAGATAGTTAGAGATACTGTGATTATAAACGTGTGTAAATCAATGAGCAGGTGTAGAGAACATCAACAGTGCATTTAATACAATGCAAGCAGTATTGTGGTGGCTCAATGTGTTCTTGCAGGGTGAATGAAGCTTCCTTTATTTCCCGCTTAGGAACCATGGCGAAAAATGGGTTGCAGGTGACATCCCAACAACCTATGGCCATTTACATTTTAATGTGATGTGAGATGGGGGGGCAGGAAAATGACTGATGTTATTCTGTAGATGTTGTGTGTAGTTGGATAGAGTAATGGACGTGGTCACTAAAAAAAATGATCAGATTCAAGATTTTGGGGGGGATTTTTTATTTATTTATTTTTTTATTTATTTTTTGGGGGGGGGGGTATTTCTTCCCATATAGTTAATATAGAATTCTGGCCCCTGCCTCCCCATCTGAGGGTCTGATATTATCAAACTCTAAAACCTGAAACCCAACAACAGTGGCGATATTAACAATAGACATGTTCTGTGTTGACCTTTTTCTGGGAGACAGTGCACTCAACAAACAAACAAACTATCATCCAGTTGGGTAATTATGAGATATTCATGACATTTACGGTTGGTTTGAGTTGAATTATGATTATGCATGGGGTAAGATCTGTTAATGAGGGGGAAAACCTTCATAGCCATATAGTTGTTCGTATTCACTGAGCAAGAGCCTTAAGCAGCAGGAAATATGTATGCTTTTTGATTCTTTTTTCAGATTTTTAAGATACTGTAGAGATAGTAACAATCACAGAGTTTTTTGGTACAATTTATTTCATATTTCATAAGTGTCAATATCTACTGACCTTTTACAGAACACACAATGAAACAACTACACGTCACTTGGGTAATTCTGACATATTCGTGACATTTATGGCCTGTTAAAATAGGAAATGATACCCATGAACACCATTTCTGTTTGTGGCATTTACTGTATAAAAATAGCTAGTAAATAAAGCTATACAGACTGTTAAAACTGTGTACAGCGATGTTAACAGGCATTGCAAAGTCAATGTTTGGTAATAAGAGTCAGGGCCCATGTAAATGAAGGGGGACATTTCTTCATTGCATTTCTTGTAATATAAGCTATTTTTGCTGGAATATGTGAGAAATACGTGTTAAAGTTATTTATTATATTTATTGAGAAATGTTACTTTTGGTATGTACAGTAGCCCATATATATATTAATTTTAGAATAATAATCAATAAACAATAAATCAATATTTTTAGTTTACTTTTAGAAAAAAAACATTATTAATTCAGTAGCTTTTATTCAAATTGATTCATTAATTACATTTCCTCGGTTCATATTGTCCTCATGACTAACTAACAGAGGTGTGTAGAGTAGCCAGTAATTTACTATGTATAAGTACTGTTACTTCAAAATAATGATAAAAGTAAAAAGTACTCATTCACATAATTACTGGAGTAAGAGTAGAAAGGTACTGTTGAAAAAAACTGTTTCGGAGTAATGTTAAGATTATGTGTTTAATTATGTTGTTTCAAAAGATAAACTAAAACATAAATAATATTTAAAAAAATTAAGGCAAAAGGAGTAAAATTTCACATCATCACATTTTTCACATAAAGCTATTCTTACATGACACACAGAGGTGGTAAAAGTACTCTTACTCTTTCTAGAGTTCCAAGATTTTACTCAAGTAAGAGTACAGTTACTAAAAAAAATTACTCAAGTAAAAGTTTAAAGTAGTGTGCAGTAAAGATACTCTATGGAGTAAATGTGACTGAGTAAATGTGACTGAGTAAATGTGACTGAGTAAATGTGACTGAGTAATGTAACTGAGTAAATGTGACTGAGTAAATGTAACTGAGTAAATGTAACTGAGTAAATGTGACTGATTATTACCCACCTCTGCCAATAAATACTTAACTTCCCTTTAAAATATATAGTGGCATAAAACTCTTGAAAACAACCCCATTAACAAAACAGGTGTGCTACTATTATAGGGCTAATTATTCCAGAACATTCCAGAATCGGTCGTTTCAGTTCATCTCAATTCTTCACTCATTTCTCATTTTATTACAGCCAATTTTATTTCCTCATCTCATCTCCCCAAAGCGCACTGTTCCCACTTATAAATAACTATTTTGTCTCATTACACTTATTTATACATGACGTCACCTTTGCAGCGAACTATGGGCTGTAGGCGGGGTCTTGTTCTGCCTTCGCCCAATCAGCTCCGAGCTATGCAAATGAGATAGCGGTGTGCGTCGTCGCGCGGAGCAGCGAGCCACTAACCGGATCCACACTCTTGACTTCAGAGCAGTGCGCGCTTCAGTCTGTCTGTGAAGGCTATATCTACATGGCTAGATAAACGAGCAGAAGACTGTTTATTTCACTCAAATGTGAGCTCTTTGTGGCGTTAAAGCGGATTTGACACTTTTGTTCACGAGGATACGTCGCAGAGAAGAGGCGCAAGATGAAATACAAAGTAAGTGTGGCTCGTGAATTTGAAATCCACTACTTTTTTGCCGTTTGTCGCAATGCATTTCAAACTAATCGATGTGTAGCTTGTTTGGGATTCTTGCTAAGGTCAATAAATAGAACTATATCGTTGGACTTAAACACCGCCTAGAGAGAAGTAATATCTGTCAAGCTCTTGTGCAACTGGGCATCACTTAAAATGTAACTCCCAGTTAGATCTGTGTGCATGTAGATTTGTGCACTCTTTAGAGCCCATAACTATCATTTGACTTGGTTTGCATCTTCGTAACTAGAGGTTTGTGACATTAACAGGGGCGTACACAGGAGTTGGGTGCACCAACCCTCACAGCTGGCCCCCATTGCCCGTTACACAGTAATACATCGAGGCCCCTGTTATGTTAATGGTTACGTTATAATCTGAATTCAATGGTAAAGGGCAGTTTTGAAAGTGAAATGCAGGCTATTGTCATTTTACAGTCATTTTCATTTATTAGCACATTTACATTTAGGTTTGTTAGTCTTCTCTTAAAGCTGAACTACCTGATTTTGTGACTGTTAAGGTGAGGAATATTGAATAATTCCTCTCCTTCTCGACCCTTTATCACAGTCTCACACAAACCAGGAAGTACGTACACAAGCCAGGAAGTATGAGGATAACACAACAGAGAAGTGAAAATAGTTGTGATAAAGGTGCGAATTTTGAGATAAAACATCTGCTCCCTCACATTGATAGTGCTGGATAAATAATGGCTGTATCGACCAATCAGAGCGCTCCTGCACAGTGGAAGCTTGTGATTGGTTAAACAGTTCCTTCCCTCGCTCTGAAACAAACACCGTTATAACCCAGCCCACAGAGGACCTCAAAGTCTCATTTTTCTCAGATGTTATGCTGAACTAATGACTAAGTAATAATCTTTACCAAAATACAATTTATTAATTATTTTTTTTACAACGCAGCACTTGCAGTTAGTCTGTCTATCCTAATAAATATTGGCATATAGTTAAACAATTTTATGACCGGTTATTACATTGGTAAATGTTGAAAAGGGAAGTTTTAGTCATTATTATTGCAATGTTTGTTTTGCAATTGACCGTTCCATTTGCATTTGACCGTGTTTTGATAAAGTAATCTATTATAAGGAAGTCTATTTTGATTTTAATGTTGTGGCCAATAGACCTTCTCTTGAAATGGTTCACCTTTAAGACACTCAAAGGGACTCTCCACAATCAGCTCAGTTTGAATCATATATATATATATATATATATATATATATGTGCATGGTAAAGTCGTGTATTGGTGCTTGATAGATTTAAGTGTATATATGACCATGTACATTTACAAAGGAAACTAGAATTTAGCACTCTTAGCCGAACAAACAAATAATGTTTACTGTTACCTTCCCTTTCAAACGAAGACATTCAGCACAGTTGACTTGTTATCTTTGCAGTTAGCATTTCATTGTGTCTAAATAGCATCTCGTATACCGTAAACAGAAGTCACAGGTCCAGTTAGAGGGTGTAATGGAGCCTTGAGCATACTTGACTAAGCTGTGAATGTAAATGCGTGAACTTATAGTGACTGCCTCTGAACATTTAACCCCAGTTACTTTAAGTTTATCTCATCACCATTTTAAACTCATGTACTTCTGGTGTCGCGTTACCATTTTAGGGAAGCCAGCGTGCGCTCTCTCTCTCAAGCGGAGCTATTCAAAGTGTGAAGTCGAGGCTGGGGTTTTTGAGGACAGAGGCTCGAGTTTATCGCTGTGTTCTTTAGATATTATTATGTTCAGGACTTCAAGTCTGATTTTCTTTAGTCTTGATGCACTTTGAACAGCAATGTTGATCACCTCTACTGGGCGTGAAGGTGTATTGTGTTTTATATATACTGGCATCTGTCCATTGATGTGAAAACTGAATTGACTAACTTGTGATTATTGATTGCATTGGATTGCACAGCATTTTCAGCTCAAATACAGCATCCCATAAAGTTCTGACATTTTACAGTCAATGTTTAAGTTATATATATATTTTTCCATATTCATGAATCTATGTGGTTAACATCAGATATCAGCTAAGCTAAACTATCACTATGGTTGTCCCACATTGTCCCACTGGCCATCCTAAATAGAGACCAGCTGACTAACCAACTTGAAAACTGTATAGGACCGCAGTATATTGTTCTATAATTGTCAGTACGGTCACACCATTGGTCTGAGCCGGCTGAGATAGATTCAGCAAGTTTGGAGAGTCCAAAGTACTAAATAAGGGCTAAATAATACGGTCAATAAAAAACAGCCACGAGTTTACTTCTGCTAAACCGTATCCTTTTCCAGTTTAAGGTTAGGTCCTGATTGGTGGGCGTACACATTGACAACATGCTCATATAAGCCTAGAGTACGTCATGCTGAGTCATTGTCCACACACACAGTCCACACACAGTCCACACACACAGTCCACAGAGCACAGTCCACACACACAGTGCACTCTGGCTTTGGTCCAGACTAATGCTACTGAGGAAGGAACACCAGGCTGGGTTTACTCACGCCCTGAAAACCTGGAGTAGAGATAATACGTGTTGATTTATGGAAAGAATAAGGTGTATACTTGCATTGGATGGCATTAAAACTTTAGCCATGTGCGTTTAGATACTGTGCATTCTAGCAGTAAGGTGTTTGTTATTACTATTGATTTCTCTCATAACAAAAATATATGGGTCAATGACCTTACATTAAACTCTCATTGATAGAAATATAACATTAAAGATCCAAAAATATTATTATATTACATTATACTATCCCTTTGTCCAACCGACCTTGTAATTGGAGAGTCTACTAATAACCCATGCCCAAAAGCCAATTGTCTTAAATTCCCCACAGCCTCTTCTCAAAATGTTGAACCATTTTGGCTCCGGTTTCCCATTATTTTGAGAACAATGTGACTTCAAAACTGTACAGTGTTGACTCAAAATAGGGTAATATACAGGTTAGCACCATTTATCACGTAGTCATCGAAGTGTGTAGAGATAAGGAACATGCATACAATATTAATACTTCAAGCAATAGAAGAAACAACCACACACATCAACACGGACAATATTATGTTGACTCAAAATGACAAATTCTCTTGTTCTTCCTGAGCCTCAATAATTGCATTGATTTGTGTATAATAACCAAATTGATGTTTCCATCCCCGGGTACACTGCTAGTCCTCTTTGACGCAGATGTAAATGCATTTGCCTCATCATCTCTGCCCCATTAAGATATACAGTGCTGGGAGCTTATCCATAATGCCTATGATAACCACATTACACAACGAGTGGCCTGGAAAACAAAGGCTGGGTGTAGAAAATAGAAGGTGGAAACCCTAAGCATTAACCTTTTCCACGTCCAAGCGGCTGTCAGTTTGTGTGCGTCACCCGTTGATAGGGCGGTCAGTGCCGTGTTTACATCTGCTAAATAGTCACAGAGTCAGATTTCACTCGTTTTTAGCCACACATGAATTATTCGCAGCTCATTAAGTAGTGCTTTTCTTTACAGAGTGCTAATGTTTCGTGTGGGCTGATAGTTGAGCGGAGGTGGTTTTCAGCAGGTGCTCAGGTAGTTCAGGTGTTTTGTATAAGAGCATGTAATGGATGGATAATCCGCTTCACAGAGGTGGACACAGGTTCGGTTACAGAGGTACAGTAGAGGGGAGAGGGAGAGGACTATAGGCTAAAACCAGGATACAATAATGTTAAGAATGGCTTTCCCTGTATTTCCTGCTTCTGTGGCCTTGTTTATAAAGGAACTCTTTCTGCTGGATTGAACTATTTTAACATACCTTTATTTAACCAGGAGGTCCCATTGAGACCTGGCCAAGGTAGCAGCCAAACCACAGAACAAGTGCTTGTATTAAATAATCACAAAAAATTAATTCATTCAGACATGGTTATCGATTATTTAATGTAAACATTATTTATCCCACAGTATTACACAGGTCATAGTAGCCACAGTTGTTACAGCAACAGCCTCTTCATTTATGACAACCAGACCACAATCACACCTTACACCCATTTAGTAGTGTGGTAAAAACTTGTGGTAAAAAAAGTGTATTGCCCAAGGCCACAATGGCAGCATGTGTTGAGAGGGAATGGAACCACCAAGCTTATGGTTAGTGGCTGATTCTGACACTGCTTTTCAAACCAAATAAGGCCCTTAGAAATGAATCTTTCTCCAAGACACTAGCCACATACACCTGGTTAAAAGTTTACTAGATCATTTTAGTGATCATAGTCCATTGGTCCCTTTTTTATACAGCCTAATCTCATCCTAAAAAGCCATATTTGAAATCCTCACTCTTAGATTTCCGTGAGCTTTTAAAAATACTTGTGTAACTGATGTAAGCAGTACAGAAATAGCAGTGATTAGGTGAATCTAATCCTGGCCGATGACTACATGGATGTATTCCTCAATGTTTCTTTTTTATGGGCTCAGGTTCTGGGCCTGTCTCCAAACCGTGAGAGAGCTGAAGGAGAATGAAGCAGAGATTTACATGACGTTAGAAGAAATAGATTTAAAATGAGTAATACTGGACTTTATTACTACAATGAGATCTTGAAATATGTTGCACTAACAGAAGACATGTGGTTAGGTTGAAGTGTCTATGAGATGTTACCACAATCTATATAAAAGCCTGCAAGCCCCCTTCAATATCTGTATATTGTCTGTAATCTTCAAAATCTTCAAATTTATAAGACCTAATCACCTATTTCATCAAAATATCTATTGAAAACATTGAAAACAACACTCTCTAGTAACAATAAATTGCTTGAGGTGATTTCTGATTGAATATGATAAAACTGTCTACATATTTGTATCTCCAACTAATCCTAATCTCTGAATTATCTTCTCATCTCACACCAACAAACTTCAAGCGCTCTTTTACTACATCCATAAATCTCCCCTTTAGTCTCCCAACGTGTAAGACCTAGACCGGGGGTGGGCAAACTGCAGCCCAGAGGCCACATGCGGCCCTTTGGGCTTTTTAATCCGGCCCGCCAAGCATTTTCTCATATTTTTTAAATTATAAAATATTGCCAATGTATCTCTCACATTGTTATAACCTGCAGTAACCAGTGAACTCCACATTGACATGTTTTCACTGAGGTCTGATCGAAGGCTGTATGTCTCATTTGTCAGAAATGGTTGCAGTTTACAAAGAATACAAAATCAGACGGCCCACTCGGCACATTTTAAACTCCATGTGGCCTTTGAGTCAAAAAGTTCAGAAAAAAAAGCATTTTTCACTATTGAAAAATTAAACTTTTTAACCCTTTACCTCTAAATATATCACATACTTGTCTTTTAACTGTGCATGTAAACACAAACTGTTGAATGAGAAAGACAGGAGGCCTCCAGGAGAAAAATCAGAGGAAGTTGTGGGGGGGACCAGAGGGCAAATGGAGTTGAATGTATTTGGTAAAAATGGGGGATGGGAGATTTGGTAGAGGCGCTCCGTGAGAAAGGGAGAATTCCAGGCAATCGCTCACAGGACGGCTGCAGAGGGGAAGATGTATAGGGCTGAAGAACAAATGTAGGAATGCATGATTGAAGATATGTGCATTGTAAACCACATTCACACTAATAATAATAATAATAATCCAGTATTCTTTAGTCAATGTTTTTTTTGTTTTTTTAAATGCAGTCTTCTAGTTAAGAGAAGCAGACAGGAGCAATAACATAGGATTAGTGCAAGTGCCTGTTGCAATCAGGAAGATATCTAGTCTTTTCTAAGCAGCTGGAGAAATCACTTTGGGGGCACCCATGTAAAAAGTAGTGCGTGGTTTATCTTCTGTGGTGTGCTTCCTGTCTGCTTTTCCAAACTGGGAATATGCAGACAACTAATTGATGTAGGAAATAATATAGCTCCAAAAGAAGAAGAGGAAATCTAACTTTTTAAACAGTGTGACTACTTTGTTAATGAGCACTGCCAGGACTAAACCAAGTCTATTCTGCGCTGGGCTTTTGAGCTGACGTCTAGAGTTGGCATTGTGGAGAGAGAAACATTTGTGTCCTCAAACAAAAAGAAGGATTTGTTGGCAAAGAAATCCCGACTCTTACTCATTCACAATCAGCTCCGTTCTTGTCTCTTGGACCAGAGTTCAAAATGGAGGTCGACCATCGTAGAGCTGTTACTGTTTTTGCAATAATTAAGCACTGTTTGTTTTGTTTTTAAGTTTTTCTTCTTTCGATATTTCACATACATTTCTGAGTTAATGGATGGTGTTTAAATGGGGAAACGCATTGCTTCCCAATGCTAAGTAACTGCCAACACATTGACATCTTGAGATTTGACTGACAGTGTAAATGGGGCATGTATTATCTAGTATAGCGTCTGTGCCCATAGTTTGCCACAACTATTTCTCCTAAACAGCTTCCTCCCCCAACAAAAATGAATAGTCCCGTCAAGCCACCCCCCCAAAAGAGCCCTCACACCAGGATCCATCCATTACCATTTGAAAACCGACGAGACTACATTGTCCGCTCTCTACATTCAGTGAGCACTCTGTCATAAGGAGAAACTGCCCCACGTCGGCTACAAAGCTTTTAATCATTTGAGTTTGACCTTTGGCGGATGGCTCTCTCGCCTCGCTCCTCGGTTCGCTCCAGAGGAATGCTAAGTATTTCTTGGGGTCGTTTCTCCAAGTAGTAGTGAGTTTAGACCGGTCATGATTGGTCAGAGTGGTAGATAAAGAAGAGGTCTAGCAGCTGTGGACATTGGAGAAGAGGTATAAGGATGTCTTCGGCTGATCACATCATGTCCAGTTTGACGTGATGAGGAAATGCTTGTACAGTGGATCGTTTGTAAGTTTGGTGAAAAGGTCAAGATCACGCGCATGTGCGTACGGTGCCATTTGCTGAAGCAGATGCCATGTTTAAGGTTTCACATTGGTTCAACTATTTTATTATTGGGGTGCAGTTGAGCTCAGTTGGTACAAAATGTGGTCCATATTCAGATGGATTTTTTTAATTTCCTGTCTCAGTACTGCCCTATCCATCCATCCATCCATTTTCTTCCGCTTGTCCGAAACCGCAGGGAAATCCCGCCTTCGACCGCCACCCGATCCACATTGCACCATGGTACCTCCCGCGGGTGGTGGGTCCACGGGAGGGCCTGACAGCGTGTGCACGCGCGGGGACTCGAACCACTG
>JAVQKC010157265.1:0-21447 GCA_036025475.1 Philypnodon macrostomus
AGGTGCCCATTGGTAACAGTTGTAGCAGACGTACGGGGCAGACGTACGGGGCAGACGTATGGGGCCGTTTTCGCCGATATACACCTTGCTGTCGGGGACGACAGCACAGGCCTAGTTGATTGTACTTTTTTAATGCACATTTTAAACAACCTCTATTATACCTTTAATATTTAACATTAATTGCTTGGGTGTATTTTCATAATTTGATATCATGACAGGCCTAGAGATGTGCATTCCTAATATATAGGGTAAGCCAGATGAAGTGTCTGGCCCAAGGACACAACTGTAATATGAATAGGTTGGAATGGGAATAGTACCACCAAGTGAGCCTTACCCTCTGATGGAGAGGACCTCGCAGTGATAAGCCAGAGTCACAATGTCAGGGATCACACTCTCCTCCTGCAGAAGGTTCAGGCCCCAGTTTGTTGCACCTATATTACCCTGTTATATTATAATCATAGGCAGTAGAAATTAGACTAGACTTGTATTTGACTCATTACTAAATAAATGTTTCTTACCAAAGCCCAGAGTGCAGCCTTTAGTTGTTTGATACCATCCCACATGTCCAGATTTGGAGATCGTACATAGTAGCTTAAATCATAAACCACATTCTGCAGATCCACAACAATTATATGTAAAAAAAAAAGTATGTCATTTTATTTATAGGCAATTATTGAAACTAGTTGGAGGCGCACACACCTGAGATTCCAGCAGTTGGCATCCAGATTTACTGTGAACCAGCTGACCATACAGATGCACAGGGAGGTATACATGGGGCTTGTGTTTCCTGCCAGGCCAACATTAGGCAAAATATAAGACATTTAACTTGTGTAATTTCTATTGTATGCATTTCATCTGCTTTCATGTGGTTATGAAATGACTACCTTTGATTCCTGCGCCGTACATAGTTATCCCCATTGACAGGCTTTCGATATGTGGTGAGTGCCTCATTCAGCTGCTCCTCTATGATGTCCACATACTTTAGGTTATAGCACTGTTAAAGAACACGGGAACTTAAGAAACAAACACAATACAAGACATTCACATAAGGATTACTTTTGAACCTTTTGCCATTTATCCATCTGTTCTGAGACAAATCCTTTGTCACTGAGGTACGAGAAGCCTTTTGGAATGGACAAGAATCTGATGAAAAGTGAAGATGAGATATAAACAATCTGGGACATTAAACAAGCATTTGGAAATGAAACGTAACATGTACCTGAGGAGCAAAAGAAGACCCTTGTCCCCCAAATGGGTAAGAGCAGGCTTCATCTCAATGAGTGCATGGAGATTAGCCTGAAAAATAAGCATATTTGTAATTAAGCCCCACATTTTCAAGCTAAATTATGATTTACAGTATTATGTATTTAGATCTGTTGTGGGAGGGAATGTCAAGAAAGTGACAAAAGTCTGAAAGCCATTTTTTTTATGGTCCTGGATATTATTATTTTGGGGGTTAAGTGTACACCTGCAACTTTCTTTACCTTGAATAAACTTCAGAATTGTGATTAAAATATGATAAAAAACGACCTGATATTTTGACAATGTTTCCGACATGTATAACAATGTTTTTCTCCCTCCTGAACCAGTAGGGGGAGCTTGGTAAAGAAAAATGTGACCAAAAATACAAAATTTCTCAGTCACCTTATCTCCGCAGGCCTCGTCCAGTATGTCTAAGGCCTCCACGGAGATGGCCTTGTTGCGGTCGTGAAGCTGAGTGACCAGGAGCTCGATGCCCCAGCTGCTGAAGAACTCCACGTTGGCTCTGAGCAGGACACGCAGATGCTTGGTGGCGTACAACCTACAGGACTGTAAAGACACAATTAGTCCTGGACTGGTTTAGTCCTGGTTTAGACCTGATTTAGTCCTGGACTGGTTTAGTCTTGGTTTAGACCTGATTTAGTCCTGGACTGGTTTAGTCCTGGTTTAGACCTGATTTAGTCCTGGACTGGTTTAGTCTTGGTTTAGACCTGATTTAGTCCTGGACTGGTTTAGTCCTGGTTTAGACTCGGCTTAATGCTGGTTTGCAGTTTGTTAGGTTGTGGTTCCTTTCTTAGTTTTTTGTGTTTTTTTAAGTTGTAGACATTTGAAACTATTATGTATTACACCCCTGAATATGAATGTGTCTTACGTCTGTAGCTGCTGTGAGGATTTTGGACAGGATGACTCGTGCAAGTCCGTCCCGACTGTAGCACAGAGTGGTGACTGTGAGCTTCAGCAGGTGCTCTTGGTTCTTCACAGTACTCAGATTCAACAAACTACAAAAGGACAAGGTATGAACATTTTTAGAAACAAAACATTCTCAGTGTTTTGCATAGAATAAATTGCATACAATATTTACCATTGGAAGACACTGCACTTCTCCAGCATCTTGACGCCGTGCGGGTGAGCAGACAGGGTGCCCAGGAACAGGAGGTAGTTCTGGCTGAGGGTAGTTAGAAGACTATTGCTCTGCAGGCTTTGCTCAGGTTTAGGCCCCATATAGGACACTAACCACTGGACTATGTCTCTCACCAGATCTTCCAAAAGGCCCTGGCCCTCCTGCCAAATAAGCACTGACTATGTAAAAAAACTGCCATACTGACTCTGAATCATTGGTTTATAGGAGTTATTAAGCTATTTATTTAGCACCTTTATTTATTTTTCTGTGTTTGACTGAAAAAGTGTATTAGAACCATTAAATGCATAGACATTAGTTATGCATTTTAGTGATTATTTCAGTTATGTCTTATTCTAGTTTATTAGTCAAGTTTCAAGTTGTATTATTGTACAAAATAATTGTTAAAATATATTTTTTTTAATGCTTGACCAATAGTATCTGAGATTTACTTATGTCCCTCCCCTGGCTTCTACAGCAACATCAAATCAGAGTTTGTGTGGGCTGCCACACCACTCAAAAACTTGACTACTGTTGGTCAAAGTGGTCAAAGAGAGGTACTAAAGTCGGACTGCCCGTTGGCAGCTGTATGCTACATAAGTAGCTTACCACCACCAATGTATGGAATGAATAAATAATGCAAATGTAATGTGTCTTTGGGTGTCCTGAGTGCTATATAAGTATTATTATTATTATTATTATTATTATGAATAAAGTAAGACAATAATTCTGACAGATTAGTCTACATTACATCCTCATACCTCTTCAGAGTCCATAAGGAATTCGATGAACTGACAGCCAGCCACAGTGATCTGTCTGGCTCTGTGATGGTCCAAGTCAACACTACCAAAGAGATTGCTACTGGGCTTGTAGAAGAAAAGCAACCGCCGCACAAATCTGTAAAAACAAAATGATGAGAATCATTTTCAAGACCTAGCTGTTACTATTCACAAAACTTTTATTACTTACATGCGCAACTGTTCCCCCTTATTGCTGCGGAGACTTGCATTTGGCCACTGCAAATTAAAATAGAGTGTCCTATTATCACGTATAACAATGTAGCGTTTTAAATCCATTGAACCTTTAAAATAGTTCCAATAAGGCTCCAGTCCCAGTCCAAGCTCTCTTTGTGGCTAAGGACATGGCTTTCCTTTAGGGTTGTCATCAAAGCATCTTCAGTGTCCTACAGCAAAACAATAATGTTATCTTTATGATGGCAATAGGAATGGATACAAAGTTGAACCTAAAACGGTTTTGGACAGTGCTAACCACTGCATCACCGATCCGAAGGTAATTCCAAAATATAATCAAAACTATAGTTTCGCTGATATAATGAAGGACTTGAAAAACTTGAACTAATTTCATTTTGGAAACGCTTGATACTGTAGCAGAAGATAACATGACATCCCATCGTAGCAGATGATACTGAAGTTATTAAATAGTGCTTCATTTAAACTGTAATGCAAATATGTTTTAGCGGTTTTAGCGCACACAGTCCAGTACCTTGATGATAAAGATGTCCTTCTGGAGTCGGCAGGGCTGTTCTCGACTGTAGTGTGAGGCCCCTGAGGTCCGCAGGATGTGGTCCAGGTACAGACTGGAGGGTTTGGGCTGCCATTTCTTCTTTTCATGGAACCACTTCATATTGTTCACTGCCGCACTCGCCCGCCTAAAGCATTAGGTAAGGTAGGGGTGGGAAATATATGGTAAAAATATAATATCCCAATTTTATTAGGCCTAGATCATGATTTTGATTTGATCACTTTTTTTATAGTATAGTAACACAAATTCATCATCATTTTCTTTTCATTAAAATACTGCCATTATTACAGTGAAAAGGTCAGTAAAGAGCAGAGCATAAATGACTGCACTGTAGCACTATTTAACAATTTCTCCCAGATTTGCAGATGGTCATAACTTTATATGACAATATATTAAATTCCATGTATTTATTTAGTTCACACATAATAAAAAGGCAGATGAATACAAAAATCTAAGAGATACAAATTCATGTGCATGGAAGTAGTGAAGGCCTAATTGGGCTTACACAACACATTGACGTGTATACAAATTAAAATCATCATCACATTCACATTTCACAATACCTCAAAGCAAGTAAATCATTTTTTCAGTTTTTATACATAGTTAGCGATATAGAGTGTTCCACAAGGTCAATATTGTATTGTAATGGTCAATATTGTATTGTAATGTATTCCTTAGTTTAGCATCACAAAATCTAATAGAGAATTGGTAGGATAATTATGAATTTGAGAGTTAAGAAGACCAGCAAGTATTATAAAGAGCTCTGAACACAAAGGTACAAGTTTAAAGTGTACAATACAATGCCATCTTTTATGGTCAGATTGCTCAGGTAAAATATATATTGTCTAAACAGGACACTTACATGCGCTTGTCAGGAGAGATGTCAAAGGAGGCAGCTACATTCACCAGCGTGGGCAAGCAGTGCAGGTGGAGACTCTGGCTGTGTGGAAGTATAATGTTGGCCTGTGCAGGTATTAAAATCACAAAATCAAAAAACAACCCACTTAAGATTAGGTTAATAAAAGTGTGTTTAGTGTTGGTACCATATTGAGAAGCTCTTTCAATAAGATGGTTGCCCGTATAGATATGATGTCATCACTGCTGGCAATCACTTCAACCAAACCCTGAAAAAAGGCTCCATTGCATGTTAAAAAAAAATAGATTGACAATTAATTTAGAAATGTCTTCTTGTTTAGTATTCACACCTCTAACAAACCACTCTTGATGAAAGCAGCAAGTACAAAAGCCAGGTAGTTGTGCATCAGGTCGGGCCTAAAAACAATTGCGAGTTAGTGAAGTTACATATACAAAAAAAAAGTGTGTCGTGATAGACCTCGAGCAGGATCTGTGTGGAAGGATTGACTTTGCCTCACAAGCCACAAACCCATCAGATAACCTCCAATTATCCTGAAATTTGCTGGGATCTAAAACAATAAATACAAATCTATAAATGAACACGTTTAATAGAATGTAACTATGATGTTAGTTTGTAGATGATTTTGGGATGAAGAGTCATATTGCTCCACCCACCAACACTGTTAAGAGCTTCCATGAAGTTTGTGCTGGGCTCAGGTATAGTTAAATGAAAAATGTCATACAACACCTCTAACAAAGCTTTCTGAAACACAAAAGACATGTGTTATTGCATACCTCTGACGCT
Source organism: Philypnodon macrostomus (assembly GCA_036025475.1). NCBI lineage: Eukaryota > Metazoa > Chordata > Actinopteri > Gobiiformes > Eleotridae > Philypnodon > Philypnodon macrostomus. Next base: position 5,580 of record JAVQKC010157265.1, read on the forward strand.
CCAAGAGAGCACGCTACAAAATAAACAACCATTTATCAATTGACCAATACGCACCCGCGCTTCCATATTTGGTATACACAACAGACCAATCAGGGACTGAATCCCAGTGTTGCCTGACTTACAGAGGTTAATGATACCTGCAAGGTGAAAGGGGGAGGTTGTGTTATCCAAAGACAAAGCTTAAGCGGGTCTTCTTCTACTGTGTGCTATAAACAGTCTGAATGAAGTGTTGAACTGACAAACAAGAGGAGAGAGACCATTATAGTAAAGCATAATTTACCTGACCAGGAGCGAAATGAAGCAACTATGGACATTTTGCTGGCCATAAAGCGGGCCTCCCTGTCCTCTCTGTTCAAAACAAGACATTAGTGAGTTTGTAAGAGCATTTGTTTATTACAGAGTTATCACACTCACTTAAACTGCCCCTCCTCCACATCGGGGTTGTGTCTGTAGTGGAAGTCTGTGTATGGGGCCAGGATTTGCTATAACAGACATTTATGAAAATGTAAATATGGTGAAAGCTACTAAAGAAGTAGTTAACCAACTTGAATACCTCAAACTCGACATCAGAGCGCACAAACTGGCGTGTGTGTGGGTGGTTGAGGAGGTGGAGGATGGTAGTAATCAGAGCCTCATTGATGCGACTCAGCTGACAGTCGGTCACGCTCTTCAGGATGGTGCTGAGGCCGCCCGCCTGTGCCACCACAACAGGGTTTTTCAGCGCTGCACAAGCAAAGGCCTACTCAGAGCTGTGCTGATGTCACCCTGTATGTACATGTGTGTTTGTACACTCACCTAGCTCACAGATGATAGCCACACAGGCCCTCACCAGACGGTCCCGCTCATGAAGGCCATCGTTCCCCACAGCAATCAGAGAGTTAGTGACCGAGGACGGAAACAACAAAGCATTTACACTGATCATCTGTAGAACACATGAGAAAACAAACTGAGTCTGTATAGGCATCCCTCATAAGCCTTATGCCTGCACACATTGAATGTTATGAATACAATATTTTATTATAATGTCTTTATATTAATAAATGAATACTGTGTCTAACTAGTAAACCTTATACTATACCATTTACCATATAATGTAATGTGAACAATAGTTATCTCGAGTTATGGCAGATCTCACCTTTCGAACCAGCCTCAGACCCTGTGTCCTTTCCACTTCATTACTTTGCTGAATGTCTATACACCTTCACAAGAGAATAAAAGACATAAAAACACATGGCTAAGCCATGTATTACCACATTGCCCAGTTTGACACTGATATTACCTTGCTATGAGATAATCCACCTGAAGACGCAGCACCTTCTCCAGTGTGCTGCTGTCTGTGATGAGGTACCTCAGAGCTCGCAGTCCAGCTGCACGCACTTCTTTAGCCTCATTCAACAGAGCCAAGCGAAGACTAACAGAGGAACACAGAACAATCCAAAAGAATAACAAAGCAAAAATAATTCTGTTTTTAGAAAAATCCTTATATCAAGACTTACCAAATAATAATCTCCTCGTGTGTAAACCCCAGCCGTTCTTCTGAGAAGCCAACACAGCAAAGAAGCTATAAAGAAATTAACAAATCCGAAGAAACATAAACAAGAAAAGCTACATCCTACTCAATATGTATGAGTACACTTTACCTTCACAAAGTTGTTCAAGTGACCGAGCTTACGCATGTTTGAAACTCCTTGCTGCTTTGTAAGATTTGTGAGAATGTCCAGAAGATTTTCTGCAGGGTCTGAAAAGAATACAACAACAGGACCGTGAGTAAATATGTTTCTGGTTGGTTAAGACTGAGATTGTAGATTGTAGATTGTATGGCTGGTTTCACTTATTGTGGTGTTGGTGTGTCACGTGTTTATATTCTTTGACCTCTAAGACTCATTTAAATGCAGCACTGACCTCAGTGAGGGCTGGAAACAGAGTCACTTCAAACACAACAGGGCTAAATACAGGCACCCACAACACAAATATCAGAGTTCATGTAATCATTAGTCAGTACACTGTCATTAATAACTGTACCGTACAATCCGGTTATATTATAAATCATAAGTGTCTGTAGAAGAAACAGTGAACATAGTCATTCACTCAAACAGGACTCAGCTGTGTGTATGTACTCAATATAAGAACATGCTGCCTTAAGACATGACCAGTAGAGCAGTTAGTTTATGATAGCTTTCCCCAGAGTGACTACTGTGAGTGTGTCCAAAATATCTCAGTATTATAAAAGACACAATCCCAGCCTTTGCCCTGACACCGGATGAACCATGTTCTGGGTTTTATATTTAGGCTGCTACAGACCTATGGGAATAACTAACCTCTGTTATCGAGGCTTGACGTTAACACTAACCACACTGCAAAAATAGCTGTTTATTTCATTTTTTAGGCCTGTTTTAAAAGTGCAATGCAAAAAAGCATCCCTTAACTTAACTTAACACAATTGAAGAGGGCGCAATAGAAAGATGAAACATAAATCAGGAGACCAAAATACAAACTGTCTCGCTGCCAAAAAGTTGTTTAAATATTTGTACAATTCCTCTCCATTCACCATCACAACTGAACTTTTGATGAACACTTGTCATGATGGACAGTGAACAAACAAGGTCAGACAGTTATTATTATGAGATTTTCTATCGATATAGATTTTCAAAAGGCTTTGCTTAAACTCCATAACAAAAGACTGCAAAGACTGATTTCATTCATTCAATTCAAAAAGTTTGGGCAAGTTAACGACAGTGATGATCCTGGGGGAACTGGCCAGGTTTAGCAGAAAATGGCATGGCAGCATTTACAGAAACACATTAGCAGAAGCAGTAAGATAGTGTTATAAGATAGACTAGTATTTTAAACTATCTGGCAAGACACATGATTTTATTATTTTTTTTAAACCTACCTCTGCAAAGATCCAGCGGGACATTCTCCTCGCCGCTGTCATTCCGACCTGTCAGCGAATACAACTGCGGTCAATAAAGTCCTCTCTGTCTCAGCTAAGGACAGACAAATTTATGGAAGACCTACATCCAGAATAAGGTGAGTGAAAAAGTCGCTCACCTCTCATCCCTGCGCTCCGGGACGGGCGGCTTCGGATGTTACTGACCGCCATCTTTCCAGAGACCCTTCAGTCTGCGGAGAGCATCAACGAAAACTGAGGCATGACAGCCACAGCAGCAACATAAGGCTGAAGAGAATATCGCGAGAATCTGTCACATTTTACTAAAACTGGATTAAAAAAGATGTTTCAAACTTTTCCTCAGGGTGCAAAAAAAAAACAAAACAAAAGAAAAACATTAATTCGGTCATTTAAAGTTATGAAAACATATTTAGGGATTTTTAGGGTCAGGGAGGTTATGCTTAAAGATTTGGACGGTGGGATCATAGAAATGCCCCGACCATGGGCCCAACACGTACCTACTGAAGAAATAAATACTGCATAAATTTACCTGATCTGATCAAATAGTATTTTTAGTAATAATAAAATAAAAGTAGTAATAATAGTTTTTATAGCTTAAGCCCTTCTTTTCATTTTTTCTTTTCATTCTTTCATTTTTTTTTACTTTTATTTTCTGTAGACCTAAAAGTAAAAAATGGTATAGTGTTTTGGGGGGTTTTTTGGATGTCATGTTTAAAATGCCCAAAAAGCATATCTTTAAACAAAAAAGTGACGTCAACTTGTGTGATATTATTTTGGATATATTTTATGTTTTTTTTTTTTCAGAAGATGACCATAAACAAAGTATATAGTATATATATATAGTATATAGTATAGTGAGTTTATTGTCCGACGCCCTTGAACGCGCCGCGCTCTCTGAAGTGACGTGTCAACGAAGTGCCGGAAGTGCTGTGTGGTTCAGTCCAAAATGGCTTACCAGACCTTACAGCAGGAATATTTACAGATTCCTGTTGTTACCCGGGCTTACACCACGGCCTGTGTCCTCACAACGGCTGCAGTGGTAAGACTTGTTCGTGTTTATTCTATATCTGTTAGTAAAGTAGTCTAAATGAGGCGTGTTTACTGTCACGTTAGCTCAGAAGGTTAGCCACAGCAGCAACAACCAGAGGGGTAACGTTACGTGTCCGAAACCTGTGTGCATCTACATCGAACACTTACACAGTGTTAACACAATTAATGCGTTCATGTCACGATTTATCATCATTAAAACTGCAAGTGAAGACTTTTGTTATCACTGGCAGGGACCATCTGTGTGTTAAAATTACAAATCCGCCTTTATTTTGCTAGATTGCTTTTATTTATATGCGTACTTTTGCGGTTTGGTCATTCCAATATATACCAATTCCTGTTTAAAGTTAGGATAGAGGTACTTTTACTACATTGTTAATGATAAATATGTCATCTTTGGAGTTGAATGTAGATACTGTTAAATATCAAATACTTGTAGTATAGCCTTTTATTATTTTTATTATGAATATAAGCGGTACACAGATCATTTTGAATCATTGACAGGTGCTGTGAATCTATTGGCTGTCTGGCAGTTTCAGAAAAAGTGGCGCACGCTGAGTGGTTGACAAAGTGACAGACTCCGCCCTAGACCAGTTAGAGTTTATTGTAGTCTTTTTAATCTGATTATTTATCTTTTCTACTATAGTATGGGTGGAAATAGATTCTTGTAAATGTAGTTAGTGTTGGGATTGTGGTCAAATAAAGGTTAAAAAAACTATACATATTGTAGCTGTATTATTCTAGTAAAGTTGCTTTGTTTTCCTAATGCTAGAAGTGGGCAATGTAGTATAATATAATATCAGAATTTTATTAAACCACAATTGAATTTTTATCAGGATTTGAGTTGACTTTGTATTCCTTGTCTTACACAGAAGACTACTGCTCTCAGTGTCTTCAGAAAACATACAAATTCAATGTACATCCAATCCTTTTTACTATTTATTAATAACAACACTAACATTGTTAAGTAAAAATTACTATGAAGAGACAGATTAGCAGATCATCATGACATTATATCACATGTATATGTTTTAGCCATATCGCACACCCCTACAACATCATTGGTGACAGATTGTCCAAGACTGAGCCATAGGGGGATGTATAGAACGGTTTTTCTCTTGCCTGATAAATGATCTATCATGACATGCCGTGTGTGGTTTGAGTGACCTGATTTTAATTTGTTATTTTTCTTCTTTTGTAGCAACTAGAGCTCATCACACCCTTCCAGCTATACTTCAATCCAGATTTGATTTTAAGAAATTATCAAGTGAGTAACTGAAGATAATCCATTAAACTGTAACACACAACTAGTCAAACATGTGATTTCTGTATTTTGTTTCTGCAGGTATGGAGGGTAATAACCAACTTTCTCTTTTTTGGCCCTGTTGGCTTCAATTTTCTATTCAACATGATATTTTTGTATCCTTTTTAAAGTGTACACAGCTTGAGTTGATATGATTACTTGACACTTATTTTAAATGTAGCAATCACATCTTGATGACCTCTAGTGGTAGTAATGAATGACAATAAAAACAAGGTTTACTTTAGGAATTTAAGTCTCTCTATTGGGTCTTTTTTAAAATATGATTTTAAAATGTCAATTGTCTCAACTGTAGTTTACCTTAATAATTGATTTCAGATACAGATACTGTCGGATGCTTGAAGAAGGCTCTTTCAGGGGGAGAACAGCGGACTTTGTCTTCATGTTCCTTTTTGGTGGGTTACTGATGACTGTATCCTTTCAATTAAAAAATGTACACATGATATAGTGTACATAGATTCTTAACATAATAATGTAAATGTCATAGTCCGGTTTAATATTATCTATGTCTTTGTTTAGAATTGATTATAGTTTCTATTTTTTTTTTGATAAATACAGAAAATATATATTTAAAATAAAGTTTTAAGCAGCTGTTCTTTAACAAAGCCGTAGATTTTTGGCACCTTTGTGAGCCTGGTGTTCCTGGGCCAAGCCTTTACTATAATGCTTGTGTATGTGTGGAGCAGAAGAAACCCCAATGTTCGCATGAACTTCTTTGGCCTGCTCAACTTCCAGGCACCTTTCTTACCCTGGGTGCTCATGGGCTTCTCACTTCTACTGGGAAACTCTATTATTGTGGATCTTTTAGGTACGTATCACTGTCATTCAGAATATTTTTTTCAATGATTAATATGACACTTTTTTCAGTGCTTCACAAATGAGGGCATTAGTCAGCATAGTGCTTGTATTAAGTGTTTTCTTCTTTTCTAGGGATCGCTGTTGGACATGTGTACTTCTTCCTGGAAGATGTTTTCCCAAACCAGCCTGGAGGTGGACGGTGGCTGAAGACGCCCTCCATCATGTGAGCCACTGCAAGAGCTTCTCCATCTTTATTATAGCAAAATGTCCTTTAATATTTTGTAGATTGTTTTAATATAAAATAATGAGATTTGTAAGAATACAAGTTGTATGTATTTTTTGTACTGTTTTGCAGAAAGATGCTGTTCGACACTCCAGAGGAAGATGCCAACTATAACCCCCTGCCAGAGGAGCGTCCTGGAGGGTTTGACTGGGGAGAGGGACAGCGACTTGGGGGATAAACTCTGTGCCATCCCTGCTTTTAGGGTCACTTCTATGGACATTCCCTCAACAAGATGAAGGGACAAACATGCTCCTTGTTCATGACATGTTTGATAAGTTCTGGATGATGAATGCTAAACCAACCAGAACTTATTTGGGAGTAACCGTCTGTTGTCTTTGTAAATGGGCCTAACTCATCCTGAGAAACTCTTCTTGATGCCAGATTGTTGCTCCATCACTTTTAGAAAGAATACAAGCTTCTTATTGAACTGTGAATGATGAGCCTTTTGGCTTGGTGATGTTTGGTCTTCATCAGAAGAAAAGAAAGCAGCTTAATATTATTATTGAAAAGGATCTGTTCAGATGACAAGTGCATTTTTCCCCTTTCACTTTTTTTTAAATAATAAATCTGTGTGACAAGTGATGCCCTGGTTTCAATCTATGGCCTTAATACCACAAACATAAAATGAAAGAACCACAAGTGACTATAATGAGGTTTGAGCAGGGGATCGTTGTATTCACCGTGAGCACTATTTCTTCTGTTTTAATGTTGCATCTTAATATAACCCTACTACATAAAAACATGAACAATCCACATGTATTCAATGTGTAGTCTGCTTTTTAACATGGGCATTTTGTCAAAATGTTTTTGAGACCTGTTAGTATTTAGGATGTCGTCACACTTTTTACAGCACATATGTTGCAGGCTTCACAACAATACATACATTCCATGACCCTTTCTTCCAGTTTCCGTGCTGAGGAACATCTGTAGTGTGTCTTCCAACCACTGGCTTCACAAATGAACCCCCTAAGAGTAATCTACACCACATGACAAGCTTTGATATTTCAAAATGCAAATAGTACCTCATTTCCACACGTGAACAGTAGGGGGCAAAGCATAATTAATATCTCAAGAAATACCTTGCCCCCTTGTCTATTATTCCAGTGTAAAATAATTAGCAGTGCCCCACACAATTTACTTCGAGGTTTGAAACATTGAGCTTTCATTTTATCTATAAAAAATATATATTTTATGTTGCGTGTTTAAAAGTGACTGTAAACGCTTTACAAACACACCTCTGTAATTTCCTATTTTGACCCACACCGTGAACGCAGCTGAAGTGTGGAAGGCTATTCGCTGTTAGCTCGTTAGCAACTTCAAAATGATGCCCTTAGCGCTTAGCAAAACATTTGGGCAGAAGCCAGTCAAATTTCAACTTGAAGAAGATGGAGACTTTTACATGGTTGGGTCTGAGGTATGCGATATTATTTCATTCAAAGTGTTTCATCCCGTTCAGTGCATGCTAACTTGCTAGCGGTACAACACCTCCATTGATACCCCGATAAACAAAGGGATGGTCAAACCACACTGTATTATTAAGGGTTATAGCTAATCTGACTTTTAACATATTTTTCTACAGCCCATATACAACAAACAATAAATAAGGTGTTAAGTGTGTTAATTTGATGTTGTAAAGCAGTGGTACAAAAATATATTTCTGTCTTTACAAGTGTTTAAATGACTAAAACTAAACTGATCTAAACAGGCTTAAATTAGGACTAAACAACATGTAAACATCCCTAAATGAAACGAAATCAAGAGTTGAAGTGCATAGAACTCAAGAGTCTTCAACTAGTGCGCGTTGAGAAAGTATCATTTTATTGTTTCTCAAAACACTATTGTAAAGTAAATTTGCCATTGTGGTGTATCTGACTACATTGTGGATACTATTTCTTTTCAGTATGTGAGTTAACGATGTCTGTATTGTCATTATAAACACTGTATCATGCCTTTTGGTAATATTTTAGGTGGATAGTGTGTCTTGAGAGAAAAGGGGTTGAAAAGACTGCAGTGCTCGTACCACAGTTTGAGAACCACTGTTGAGAAGAAACCTATTGAAAAATAGACCCTTTAAAATGTTAGTCATATGGAACATTCAAAATTCCGGAATGAAGGCAAAAGTGGTTAACTTTACAAAAAAGTTAGTATTTGTGGTGAGGGACAGAATAATTATGAGTAAACAACTAATAAAACTATTGTGGTCTTCAACATTTCTGTAAGGACTTGTTCAGTAAAACCGAAAAATCAAGAATTTTACCTCCAGCCAAAAGTCTAACTGTTACCAATGTGTACATTAAATACACATACATGTGAGGTACATTCACTAATGTACTCTACTGTTGTGCTCCTCAGGTTGGTAACTATCTGCGTATGTTCAGAGGCTCATTGTATAAAAGATACCCATCTTTATGGAGGAGGCTGGCTTCAGTCGAGGAGAGGAAGAAAATTGTAGCATCATCACACGGTGAGTACCACCACCTCCAAACCCTGTTAACTAATAAAACTGAATATAATGAATGGAACACAATGGTAACCCAGTGGAGAAACCAGTCAGTGGAGCAGACTTATGTTAGTTGTCCAAAGTATCAGTGGTGCAGGGACGTCATTAAACGATTGCATTCTCATCAATATTGTTTTATAGCCACCAGTGTAACTCTGCTGAAAGCCTCGGAGTGTGAAGAAATCTTTGAGGGAAATGATGAAAAGTACAAGGCCGTCTCTATCAGCACAGAGCCTCCAGCCTATCTCAGGTATTCACACATGTGCTGTTTGGCCTGTTCTCTAATATTCAAATAAATACAATGTCTCTTTTCTTTTCAAGGGAACAGAAAGCCAAGCGGAGCAGTCAGTGGGTGCCCACGTTACCCAACAGTTCTCACCACCTGGACGCTGTACCCTGCTCCACTACAATCAACCGCAACAGAATCGGTCGGGACAAGAAGAGGACATTCCCCCTGTGGTATGAGAAGCATGTTAGACAGTATATAAGATATAAGATATAAGTGTTTGCAACTGTTATTAATGTACGATATGTGTAGAATATGCATGCTGAGAGCCTTGTTGTGTATGCCATTTAGTTTTGATGACCATGACCCAGCAGTGATCCATGAGAATGCCGCTCAGATGGAGATGCTGGTTCCCATTCGTCTGGATATGGAGATCGACGGGCAGAAACTCAGAGACACCTTCACATGGAACATGAATGGTAAACAGCAGGCATACCACCACTAGATCTAATTATACCAAAAAGCAAAAGTAATACTTTTATTGTACTATGTTAATAAATAAATAAGTATTCATCCTCTTCAGAGAAACTGATGACTCCAGAGATGTTTGCTGAGATCTTGTGTGATGATCTCGACCTAAACCCTTTGGCTTTTGTTCCTGCTATTGCCTCTGCTATTCGTCAGCAGATAGAGTCCTACCCTACTGACAGTATACTGGAAGAACAGGCAGACCAGAGAGTCATTATAAAGGTGAGCCTTCAAAAATATTGCTTTTCATTGTTGGGGAACTGTTCATTACATCTAAATACCTAAGATCAAGAAGTGCCAGTAAGTAAATAGTCAGGCTCTCACTGGATCAGTAAACATACTGTTTGTTTGACAGCTCAACATTCATGTGGGGAACATCTCTTTGGTAGACCAGTTTGAGTGGGACATGTCTGAAAAGGAGAACTCCCCAGAGTCTTTTGCGTTAAAGCTGTGTTCAGAGCTTGGTCTGGGGGGTGAGTTTGTCACCACTATTGCATATAGCATCCGTGGGCAGCTCAGCTGGCACCAGAGAACCTACGCCTTCAGGTAATGCACCTCCAACTACTTTGAGCTTATTTGACATTTGGCAAACTAGTGTGTAATAAGAAGCGTTTCTTTAATTTTCTTCTAGTGAAAACCCTCTCCCGACTGTAGAAATTGCCATCCGTAATACAGGGGAGGCTGACCAGTGGTGTCCTCTGCTAGAAACACTTACTGATGCAGAAATGGAGAAGAAGATCAGAGATCAGGACAGAAACACGAGGTGAGTTAGTCCAGCTGACTTGTCATCTTACGAGGTGTACACTTTATATCATATTTGTTTGCTCCTGTGTAATTAATATTTCTAGAAATGATTGCATAACATTTTTCATATTTTTTTGCAGGCGCATGAGACGATTGGCCAACACTGCTCCTTCATGGTAGATGGTGTCATGTTTTCTGGAGTCCACTGTGTTGTGAAGTACAGGAGCTACTAAAGTCTTGCTTCACTTGCATGAGTAATAACACATTCAACCATTTCATCTAATGCAGCTGCCATCCACTCACCTGTGTGTTTACAGACCACAGCAGCATGCTGAGCTTCAGATGCTTCAATATTGTGTTCGTTTTTGAACAGAGAACAAGACATAGACAAATTATGAACAACTTGTTACACTACACAAAAAGCTCAGTGTTAGGAAGTTTTATATGAAAAATAATATCTTGCATGTTGTCTGAAAATGTGATCTTGCAGTATCTTGTGCAGCCGTCACCTGAACCGTTTAAACAAAAGTGATCAAAGTGTAAAAGTGTATACTCTCGATGGCATTGCAAGATTAACATGTTCATCTTTTTACTAACAATCCTGCAAGGCCATTCTTTCTGTTTTACCCATAGAATTAGGTTGGCCTTTGTCAATTAGAATAAGCAGGTTTAATTCAATTAAAGATTTGACCAAGAAAAGCACCAACAGACAAACAAAAATAAATTTGCAGAAACCCAAGACATTTCATTAACCACCAGCCTCTAGTGGCTGCTCTATTTTAGACGTGAATTGGTTAGTTGTATGTTTTCTCCTTTTTTGTTCATAAACGAGAGGTTCCAGTCCCACTTCACTTTGGTACAGGAGTGGGTCTGGCCAGTGGCTGCATGCCAACAAGTAGCTCTTACATTTATAGTTATTTCTCAAGTATACTCTTATTGCCTCATTGTCAACAATTGTGCTTTAGAGTAAAATGATTTGTCTCCTGCTTGAACCAGTGAAAGCAATGAATGAAGCATTTGTATTGTCATGTAGTTTTTGTACAGTTGTCATGTTTTTAGTAGGCTATTTTATACATACAAATGAAAACAAACTAAATGAAGTGTATTCAACTATTGTTTGAATTCTGACACTTCTTTTGGTAAAATCACAAATGTTATCAAAGTGCAGTATTGTGTAATGCTTTAAAAAGTAAGTTGTAATTTGATTCCCTCAGACCAATACATACTGACATTGGGTCCCTGAGCTAAACACTTCCCCCACCTTGCCTAGTGTAAGGTGTAGTAAAGAGGCGGTTGGCACATTATGGCTACAATGTGTTTTGATTGTGGAGATAAATGATAAGAAAAAAACATACAAAAATGTGTTAATTTTAAGTTTATTGTAAAAATGCATACTTTTATATATAAAAAATACATAGGAACATGATGTAAATGCTACACTTGATAGTACAGTGTATTTGACAAACGCAGTCCTCAGTGTCCTGCACTGACTTCAGACAACAGCATGCTGAATACAAACAAACACATGAATATTTAAAACATTTACAATAAACAACAGTAATAAACTCTGGTACATTTGGAAGACTTGGCTGATTTTAGGTGGATTCTTACTGTATTACACTATAAAAGATCATGATAACTGTATGGCTTCTTAAACAGCACCTGAATGTGTGGTACTGGGGGTATGGGGTATTAGCACCTGTAAGATACCTTCATTCACTAGTGTGTAGTCTAGCTGTCTATTATTATGTGATCTACTGTAAACTAATTTCTGAACCACACTCTTTGGAGGAGCATGCTTCTACCACAGTTTTAAAGACCAGAGAATGACATTGTAATATACAATGTAATTAATATACATTTGTATTAATTAAACGCAGCTTGTTCATAATGTCTAAAATTACACTTTGGGCTAACGTTAATGAAAGTTATTAAATGCATTTTACACCTATGAATAAGCTGAGCAGCCAAAGAAGTCCATGCCAATATTTCGAGGGTAACCATCTACCACCTTCAGCATCACAGGGTCAAACTTCCAATACTGCAGTCCACTCAGGAAGTTGACATAGCCTGTGAAAAAAGAGACAACACTGGTGTGTTAATAATGGCTTTAACAGATATATTTAAAAAAAAACACTTTCCCTCACCATATCTGTCCTGAAAAGCTGCATCGATGTGGCTGGGTACTCCTCTCCACTCCTGCATGCTCTGAGGCTGGACACTGTGGATGCGGTTCTCCAGAGGACTGAAGGCCCAGTACGAAGAGGACTTGATGAGGTAGACTGTCTGTGAATGGTCCCATTTTAAAGCTGCCTGGATATTTGTGACAGGTAAACCCAGCCTCCGCACTGAATCTGGACCAGTGATCTTCCTCTCTGCGTCAAACACCCAATAACTCTCACCTGAGGAACAAATGCATTAAAAAACACATTAAAGTACACCCTAGACCAGGGGTGGGCAAACTGCAGCCTGGGAGCCACATGCGGCCCTTTGGGCTTTTTAATCCGGCCCGCCAAGCTTTTTCTCATATTTTTTAAATGATCAAATATTGCCAATTCATCACTCACGTCGTTATAACCTGCAGTAATCAGTTACCTCCACATCAACATATGTATTTCACTGAGGTCCAATCGAAGGCTGTATGTCTCATTTGTCAAGAAATTATTGCAGTTTACAAAGAATACAATATCAGCCGGCCCACTTGGCACATTTTTAAACCCCATGTGGCCTTTGAGTCAAAAGGTTTTCCCAGTCCTGATCTAGACACTGACCAGTTAATAACATGGCTGAGACCTCTGCATTTGACCCATCCTTCAATGATGCTGGGGCAACCTGTCAAGAGCAGTGGGCAACCACAGTGCAGCGCTCACTATGCAAGGGCATAGTGGCTATGCAAGGGCACCACCACTTGGGAACCACTGGTCAGAATATAATACATTTCCAGGTTGTCAGAAATTGGGACAATCTTTTACTTTAGACTTCTATCACATAGGTAACATACTGTCACACATTATAGAACTGGTCAAAAGTACAGAATGTTCTAATAGCTAAAAAGCTACTAAAATAATGCTTAAGGACCAAAAGCAAAACATTTTATGTTTTAAGGCTGAGGACCCATCACCCTCACTTTCCTATTGGGCCCATTGAGAACCCAAAGTAATATGGGAGAGACTACACTCAGAGAGAAGCTAACCCAAGGATAAGACTTACCCACCTCATTGCAGGCAAGCAATAAACATAAAAATACAGTTTTTAATCCTGTACCTTGGAAGAACCAGATGTTGCCAGAGTGGTCCTCATAAGCTGCATCAATGTAGTTAGGAATCCCTCTCCAGTGACGAGAGGCCAGGGCTGGGTAACCGTCCTGGAGCTGCCCGTCACGAATGCGCCAAACGTACTGAGACCTGAAGAAGAACAGCTCGCCTCTGATCATAGACACTGCATCGAAGTTAGTTCTGCAGGCGTCGGGCTGAGGCACAGGCATAGTTGTGTGTCAGGTTTACAATACAGGCTAACTAATAAAATCCATTTAGTCCCAGTTTGGACATAGTTTATACCTAGCTTAGCACTGTCCTGATTTAGATTTAGTTTAGTCCTTTAGTTTAGTTTATGCCAAGTTTGCAGAGGTTTAATCCTGGTTTAGTTCTTTAGACATTGTTTATACCTAAATGAGCACCAGTTTAGCCCTGTGTTAGTCCTGATTCAGTCCCAACAGTTTCTATATAGGTTAGGTTTAGTCAGAAATTAGACCTGGTTTTGTCTTGGCTTAGACCTAGTTTATTATACCTGGTTAAGGCTTGTTTAGCTACCAAGTTTAACTGTAGTTTAATCCTGGTTTAGACATGGTTAAGCCCTGGCCATACTCTACTTATGGCTTGAAAGTATTGGGGGCCTGGAGTCACCTCACCAGTAGACCTAACCACGCCCCTGGTTACTGCCTTACCACTCCAATGTCGATCTCGTTGGTCTCGGCGACCTCGGGTGTGCGGGGTGTGTGTGGTGTGTGCCTGGGGGGCCCGTACAGGTGCTGGATGCCCATTCTGTCGTCCTCACTGAGCTGCAGGGGGTAAGAGTCACTGTAGAACGGGCACATGATGGCATCAGGCTCCAGGGAGTGCTGAAGACCCAGGACATGACCAAACTCATGGGCAGCCACCTGGAGAAGGTCTGTGCCTAAAATAATAATAATAATGAAAGAAATCTATTTCAAAATGCAAGATTTGTTGAAAAATGTATTTTTTTAGGAGACGTTGCTTCCTCTCTGCTACAAAAATTCAATATGAGAACAACATATCGATAATCCTGTTGAATATTACAGTGTCAATATTTTTGGCAATATTTTGATGCAAGTTTAATTCATCAGAAATCTCTTTATTTACTAAAGGAAAAAATGCTGAACAAGGAGTAAAACAAGGGCAGATTAGGACAATATTGAGGAAATCACACACATTTTCATTCAAGGTGTAAATCTCATAGTGTGCAATATATTTAGATTGCAAAGGGGATAATTTAGTAGCAAGGTGGGGTTTCTTCAACAATTAAGTTCTGTGTTTTCAGCTACAGAGAAGGTCATTGCCTCAGCATACAGTATGATTCATAAAAGAAACAAATTACAACTCCAGGTTCATTTTGGACAAGGAAACATTATAAAATTGTAGCTAACAAGTTAAGTTAGCACAATAGGGCCACTGTAACGTCGCTGCTTTCAGGAGAACTTACCCACATCGTTCCCCACAGTCCAGTGCTCGTCGTAGTCAAAGTGGACCTCTCCCTCTCTGTGTGTTCGAGGGAAATACGCATGGGCCAGGATCCCCCCAGGACCATCAAAAGGTAAACTGTCACCGTGCCAGAATCTACAGCACATGAGAGTAGTTTTAATGCAACATTATTTTGTAATTTTTATTTTGAACGAACAATAATGAACAGTCAAGTCATCATCGTTATAATGAACAGTCAAGTTGTCATAGTTATAATGAACAGTCATGTCATCATCGTTATAATGAACAGTCAAGTTGTCATAGTTATAATGAACAGTCATGTCATCATCGTGATAATGAACAGTCAAGTTATCATAGTTATAATGAACAGTCAAGTCATCATAGTTATGAACAGTCAAGTCATCATAGTTATAATGAACAGTCAAGTTATCATAGTTATAATGAACAGTCAAGTCATCATAGTTATAATGAACAGTCAAGTCATCAGTTATAATGAACAGTCAAGTCATCATAGTTATGAACAGTCATGTCATCATCGTTATATTGAACAGTCAAGTTGTCAAAGTTATAATGAACAGTCAAGTCATCATAGTTATAATGAACAGTCAAGTCATCATAGTTATAATGAACAGTCAAGTCATCATAGTTATGAACAGTCATGTCATCATCGTTATAATGAACAGTCAAGTTATCATCGTTATAATGAACAGTCAAGTCATCATAGTTATAATGAACAGCCAAGTCATCATAGTTATGAACAGTCATGTCATCATCGTTATAATGAACAGTCAA